>JAYKAV010002855.1:3566634-3715482 GCA_035582835.1 Phoebastria nigripes | reverse complement strand
AAACAAAAAACAAACAGACAAACAAACAAACAAAACCTTGCAGGAAAGGCAGAAATAGAGAAAATTAAAGATCCTAAATACATGTTCTAATTTCAGTTTTCTGAAGCCAAAAGTCTTAGACAAGATAGATTTGGGCAGGAGGACAGTTCACTAGAATGTCTTATTTCCAAAGCAAACAGGGAAAGGAAAATACAGACCAATATTTCCAAGGAGAAATATTTATTTGCTACACTGTAGCRCAAATGAAGATGGGCCAGCTCTTCTAGCGGGGAACTACTTTTGCTTGTGTTTGCATGCCACTCCATGATGATAACAACTCAACGTAAGATAACGGTACATACTAACTACACCATTAACCCACTGCATTTCAGTAACATCTCACCTCTGTACCAGATCAGGGCAGACAAATCAACGCAACATGCCTTTCACCGTCCGGTAGTATAAAAATCTTACTGACCCTTCTAATATACTCTGTTATTTAAATATAAGTGCCAGCTGGCCTGCATTATCAAATTCCTAAGGCACTGTATCTGAAACATTATCTATATGTAAAGATGACATCAAACCAATATAAACACTAAGCATTTCTCTTCAAAAGCCATAATTCAAACACAGTTCAGCTACAAGATCTTGAGAAAAAGAAAGACTTAAGAAATGCAAGATTAAACAAAGTAGTGTATTTTCTTAATAACTGTTAACCTGTTCAGACTGAAGCAATAAGTCCACCTATCCTGCACTATAACTTGTGCACCTGAACTAAAGCAAAGTATTATCGCAATGAGCATGAAATTAATATGCTAGCTCTTCCCTAAGGAGATCTCCTCCAGCTCCAAGATTAATTTCCAGTTATGCCAATTGCTATTATTTAATCTGTCAAAAACAGTGGATCTACATCATCTGTCCCCCAATTCACCACCTGCACGTTGGAAACTACACACACGGAACATTTCTAATTCGGGCAGCAGACCTACTGCTGGCTGTGTTAATACAAATTCACAGCCATGGGYGCCACAGCTCATCTGTCCAGCTGTGCATAATTTGCAGAAAGTTCTACTTCCCCTCATGCCATTGTGTACTGAGAACTTATCTTTGCTTTCATGTAGATGTAAAATGGAGTAGGCAGACATTATAATAATTACATTAGTGACAGAGATATCTTTGGCTTGGGAGACTCCAACCAACAAATCAGTGACTAGGTACCTGACTGAGAAGCAACACTTTGATGAATGTTGTCTTGAAGTACTGCACTGAACCGTCTGCTCTAAAGTTTGGGTGAAGGGAACATTTCATACAGCAATAACTCACTAGCTGCTTCCTCTGGTTGTTGCTGGATTTTTTTTCTTTATTTGCCTGAGACATCCCATGAAATCCAGCTACAGTCCTATTACTTTACAAACTTCAAAGAGTTTTGGTAATGGCAGATGTACCAAAGATTCACATGGGCTTCACCTCTTCTTCCACAATTCCTCTGGAATCCAGAAGAGGACTTTTGCCCTTTTTTGTCACAATCACCTATAAAATAATATTGAATTCTATTATCTAAAAACAGTACAACTGAACATCCAGGGAGATAACATCAGTATTACAAAGCTAGTTTGGAGATGAGGCAAAAACTATCTCTTCAGCACAACCACAGCTAGCGAGATAACTGCATGGAAAGGTGTACAAACTGGATGTGTGTACTCCATCAGTTTGGTTACCAACACATACCCAGCTTCTGTTGAAAAGCAAATCCAAGAAACTTCAGGAAGAAATCACAGATAGTAACAAGTCTGTACAACCATTTGTCTTTATAAACACAGTTACCAACAGAACGTGAGGTGAGACAGTATGTGCTCCTACATCATCTAGGATACTTTTCTAGTGTGTATAATCATCCCGACCTATAACAAGCTCTTCAAGGAAGGGATGGAGGTGCATTATTTTTCAGACCCTACAGCTTTCTTTTTTACTTTTCAAAGGTTTGAAGGCAATTTCATTAGCAGAACTTAACATGAAGTTGGCAGAAAAATTTTAAGCTGTATGACATTGCCAGTTCTATGCAAATACTCCATATAATTCTATCCAAATACTACTTACTCATAGGACCTGACCAAAAGCCTTTTGAAATTAACAGGAATCTTTACACTGAATCCAACAAGACCTGGTCCCATGACACTAATCTGTCAACRGTCTGCTAATCTTGGTCCTATTACACAAGTCTGTTAATATTAATGGTCTATGCTACATCCAATAAGAAAATGAGTAAAAATGTATTGTACGTTAGACAGCATATGGCTTATATCTTATATGGTCCCACATGAATAATATACTAATTTTGTTTATTTGAAGAGACAGATCTGGAAATTTTTCACAGCAGATCAGAAAAGGTAGAATCATATCTCAAAGCATAAATATATTCCCTATATTATTTTCAGGTAATTTGCAACATGTTCTGTATATGCCCAAGTGCTCAAAAGAGGTATTTCATGGAWAAGCGATACAGATTGGTGGATCAAAGTCAGTGAAGTAGTAGAGAGAAAGGAAAAAAATGTTTTATTTCTTTTCAGAAAAAGAATTTTCAGATGTATCATTATAATATTGATAAATTTTGAGTAATTCCAGGCTCTTTTTAATAACAGAGTTCTGCGCAGTGTCTGCAAACAACTTTATTTAACAGATGAAAAAATGGCTAGCACACCTACTTTGCAAGCTTAAGATTTATGGAAATCTTAAAAATTACATCTAAAATCAGGACTACAAAAGTCAGCATGAAATGAAGATACAGAAATAGACATGAAGAACCTGGTTCTGTTCCAAACTCTTTATTTCAAAATGAGGCTAGCAGCTTTGTCCTTGTTTTATTACATTTGGATGGATAGGAAGTAGGGCGCTTATATATCAGAAGTCAAAAGTATGACATATACATAGTATTTGTTTATTGGAAAAGAACAAATAGGTATTTGGAGCTGATTACTGCACAGTCTGTTTTGGAATAAAAAAACACCAAACAGAAGAGTTATTGAAGTTCGTCCACTTACTTTCCACCAGAGTTCAAAAGCATAAAAGAAATCCTGTAGCAGAAAATATAACTAATTTATTTGAGCCCCCTCCACAGCATTTCTAAACAGTTTTTTGAAAGAAGACTTGTTGCCATTGAACTGAATATTTTTTCACTAAGGGTCCAAACTGACTTTAAACATAAAGACATAAAGAAGCTTGATCGCCAACCCAGAGATGTCTGGCAACAGTATCACATGATTACCACATGATGGCACTGATCAACACGGCTGGTCAGTCTTACTTGGAAAGACCATTAACTTGACAGCAACACTACGGAGCACATATCCCAAGAGTTTGAAAACCTGTTCCTTCCAGGTCTGTACTGGGCCTGTAACCAACCCAGACACTACAGCAGCAGGCATTTTCAAAATAATCAAGCCATTAGACCACTTCAAGCAACACTTTGGGACAGAAATCCTATACATGATTGTCTTCTTCCATTTCTGGCTGTACTAGACCTCTCCTAAATGACGGTGACTACCTCCACTTGGAGGACAAAGGAAAGGTCTTACCTCTGACCTCCTTTGCACTGAGAAGCAGTAGGCTATATATTTTTGTCTACTGCACTCAACAGATGCAAATCTGAAAGCTACTGTTAGAATGAAGTTTGCTACCATCAAATCAATGCCACTACTATTTCATCTGTCATCTATTATGGTGAAATATTGAAGCGGCTTAGTCTCCATGATTTGTGTAACTAAATCTCAAAATTATTTTTTTATTTATTTAAAAATAAATTCATATGCAAGTAAATAAAAATGAGCTAATTCATTCCATATATGAAATCATAACAGCCGCTGCAGAATTAGCTATAATTGACTGTTAGCTAATCTAGGAAGAAAACCAAACATTTTATTCTACAAATCTCTTATATAGTTACATTATTATGAAATTATTACATTCTGTCTAATAAAAGGATCATTCTTCAGTAAGATTCTCTCTCAATCTCTGCAATATTTAAAAATAGCCCCTCTATAAGCAATGAAAAAGAATTCTTTTAAAGGAAGCTATTTGAATAACAGTAAATCATCACAGATACGTACTCCTCAAGTTTTCAGAGTGAACTGAATCAGTCCACTGTGATAATGTCTCACATATTTTTTTCTAATAAGAGTGCCAATCATTTTCAAAGCTTACCTCTCTTGAAAGGCTCAGCCTCCCCATCAAGTTGCAGATCTCAGTGAGCACATAAATAACAGAAGACAGACAAGCACGGAAAATCCTAACCCTCTACTGAAGCTAGTCGGTGGCATTCACTTACCAAMATACGTCCTATGACACTAAGTGGTGTGTGGGCTCAGCACAGAAGACAGCCGAAAGAAAATCATACATCGTGACATCAGTGACTATAATTTATTTTTAGATTCTTACAGTACAAATCTGAGCATTCCTAACTAGGGATCATTCCAGCAGCTAAGGATCATTCCAGCATGTGGTCATGCATTCGGTTTGAATTAGCTGTGCCACTGGTAAAGCCTCACTGCAGATCTCACAGGAAAAGCCAGTGTTCTACAAGGGCTGCTTCTATTCAGATCCTCATGTGAGCTACGCATGCAAGCCATAAAGTAATCCTGTTTCATATACAGCTTATTTTTAATGTCAAAATTCATCCCCATTATTTTGCATGGGTTAGAGGGATGAGTTTGCCTGTAACATCTCCAGAATAATTTCCTACCTTTTAAATTCAACCACTGCAAACTATCTATAAATCATATTTTTCAATTTTCTCTTCTCTACCCTTATATCCATTTTCAAGTTGTGAAAAGTTGATTAGCATTGTGCCCTATCTCAATATTGCAAATAATTTTCCAGAGTGTTATCAATAAAACTTGTTTTTCCTCCACTAGACAGCAAGGTGGTTTTTTTCTTTGGTGTTTGGGAGGGTTTTATTGGTGCTTCCCCCCCCTGCCCCGCCCTTTCAAGTCCAATCTGGGGACTACTAAAACAAATACAATGAGAAGAAGAGAACTATGAAAAGGTGACAGGGTTGAGTACATAACCCTGTCAGGTATGAGGATCAAAATGGCTCACAGCATACATGCTTTACAAACATCGCTTGAGAGCACCTGAGTTGAACTGTGACAGAGGATAGCTGCAGTTGAACATGAGAGCCTTATCTTGATTTGTGCAGCTCATGTTTATGTTTTGGTTTTATTAAACTTCTTACATTTTTTTTTTTTTAAAGACTCACAGCCTTATAATTCAGTGCACATAACTAACCAATCTTACTCATGCAGAAGAGATCTTGAATCTCCATGACAAGTCTTCAAGTGACAGAATGACTAAATTATATGCTGGTTATAGCATGATGCTTATTCCTGTCCTACCCAGGTGGAGCTGTTCTTTACACTATGTGATTCAGCCATCAAATAGCAGCATGCGTGTTTAAAAGGCCAAGAGGAGGCTGTATTGAGAACCTGTCAAAACCAAATGTGCAAACCTCTATGCAGCGGTCAGTAAATGTTCCTTGAATCACTCTTTTGTTAAAAAAAAGCCAAACAAATCCTTGTTTCTATATGATATCTTTAATACACAGCTTCAGTTAAACAGCTTTTCTTTCTGCCTCTTGCCTTCATCTCTACCTGACAGGTCTTCAGCTGAAGGATGCCTATTAAGATTGACATTTTTATCAAATGTAAAAATTGTCAGGTGAATAATCTGCCCAGGAACACGGGATGAGCTAAAAAGATAAACTCTTTGTAAGAATAAAAAATATATAGGATAGCACAGCATCTCCAGTAAACCTACCGGTTTTRTCACTTGTCCTAATTTAATCCGGTTGGCCTGTTTCATTCATGCTGAGGCTTGCTTTTGTTTGCTTGCATTGTGATACCTTTAAAAGAAATGACATTTCATCACTGACCACTACACTTTGCTGATCAAGAAAAAACATCGGAAATTTTTGAATTTACAGTCTGCATGTTTGTGATACAGCACTGCATTTTAAAACAATACTAGGCAAGTAATCACTCCCTCTAGAAATGCAGAAGGAAGAAAATCTATTTTCTTGTCTACACGAATGTTTTCCAGTAAAGACCAAACCTAAGGACCATTAAATTCAAAGAAGAAAAAAAAAAGAAAAGAAAAAAAAAGGATTTAGATTATCTTTGAATTAGAATCCTCTTGAGGACCAAGGCGTTTCGGATGCCAAACTGAATTTCAGTTTTAGTACCTGGTACAACTTAATAGGTTGGACTTGTACGCAGCATACCAACAATAATTGCATCTATGTGATATACAGGCATATGAATAGAGAAGAGAGAGAGCACTAACAGCTGTATTTATACACAAAGGGGTAATAATTTCAAGATTATAAAAATAAGTAGGTCAAAATTAAATTTCATTTTATATTATTCTTAGAAAATTACACACCATCATAGATCTTGCTGATTTGAGTTACCAGAAACTGCATGGCATGTTTTCATGTTCTCAGTCTTTAATGATTCATTGGAATATGATTCATAAGACAATGCATGCAACCCCCTACTCAGTAGTATAAGAAAAAATATTTGAAATGTCCTGCCTTAATGCATATCTATATAGGTGCTACCTATATAGAAGCCTACATAGGTGATATTAATAAATCTAATATCAAATGCATATTTTGTAAGTAAAATGAGAATAAAATGCGAAATCAGCTCACTTTTACAAAGCAAAGTTGTGTTCTTATCTAGGAATTAAAACTAGTGGAAATAATTACTTCTTTTCTTAGGGTGACATAAAAATAGTTTATTTCTTTAGTGCTAACAGAGGATTTATACATCTAATAATTAATAAACTTAATTTGTGCCCCATGGGATGTGGACTATTGCCCTTCCATTTATGAGATACCTAAATTAGCAGTTACGTTTTAGGAGGAGAAAAATATCAGAGATTTCCATTTTGGCGTAACTGCTTGTGAATTGATCCAATTAAGCTTTGCTTTCTGGTCACCTACTTCTAAACATATGCATATATGCCCTTAACATTATTAATCAGAAATYGGTCTAGAATTTTATAGGCGTTTGCTTTCAACGCTGATCAAACATGGCTAAAGAGCTCTTTTTTTCTTTTTTCTCTTTTCTTTTTTGGTGCTAGTTTGTTTTTGTATACCAAACACCTAAACTTGCAAGTGCATTTCTGCCATCTTTATGACAAGCAGTACCCCCACAAAGCCTATAGACGCAAAAAGCTGAACGCAGGCACCTTGTACCACAGTTTAAATGGCTATCATCCGTCTCTGCTCTCTGCATCACCGAGGCTATTACAGTCCAGACCGGCACACTCGATCTGCCCAGCCGAGCACTGAGGTGCTCCTCCGCATCCGAGTCTGCCTTTGACGGAGTTTTGCGCCCCTACCTCCAATCCCGCACGTTTTCCCGCCTCCCGGCTCTCACCCCCACCCCAATCCGGATAAAAGCCACAAACTTCCCTTCAAAACGCCGCTGCTGGCCCGCCGGGCTCTCGCAGCGCTACGAGGGCGGCCGCGCCTCCCCGCCGGCGGGCCCCGCACGGCCGCCGAGCGCCGGCGGGCGCGGGACGGCCCCGCGGCGGGGCGCGCGGCGCTGCGGCGCGGGAGGCGGCGGGCGGCGCGGCTGGAAGGGCCCGCACCGCCACCTGGCGGCCGCGCCCCGCCACCGCCGCGCCCGCGTCCCCCGCAAACTTCGCTCCCCCCACGCCGAGCGCCCAAACCGGCCAAGTTTCCCGGCCGCGCCGCCATCTATTCTTAGCCCCGCTCAAGGCACGACGGCGGGACCCCCCCCGACCCACCACCCCTCCCCGCGCCCGCGCACCCCTCCGCAACGGCTGCGCGGGGGCGCGCCCTGCCCGCCCCGACCCTGCGCGCCCGCAGAAATGGGGGGGGGGGGTTGAACGGCGGCTGCCGGCGCGCCCCCCCCGCCCCTGTCTGACGGGCGTCCATCAGGGCCGCTGCAGCGGGGCCGCCCCCGCTCCCCGGGGCGGTGGGGGGCTGGCGGCGGCCTTTCCCCTGGGGAAGGGGCAAAGCCGCGGTGGCCGCGGAGGCGCCTCACGCCGCCAGCCCCCGCCTCGCCCGCCCCCGCCCCAGCTTTGCAGAGAAGCCGATTTACTGTCGAGATGGGGCGGGAGGGGGGGAGAGGGGGAGTGGCGGTGGTGCGTGTCTTTTTTTTTCTTTCTTTTCTTGCCCCCCCCCGCCGCCACCGCTCCGCGCACGCTGGCTCTCCCCGGTGCCAGTCCCCGCTCCATCACGTGCGGAAACCCATGCCCATCACAAAAGCGGGCATTTTACCCGAGCCCAGAAAGGAAAGAAAGAAACAAAAAGAAGAAAAGAGAAGGGGGGGGGGGGGGGGCGGGAGGAAGAAGGAAAACCCACCACGGAATAGCTAAAGCCAAAGCGGGTGAACCGCTTAATCCAAGAAGAGCGAAGATTTCCTCTGAACAGCCGCCTCCCTTGTTCTCCCCCCCACCCCCGTCCCCTTTTGCTTTTTTGTGGTTGTGGTGGCAGCGAGGGAAGTGGTTAACCCAAAACCTACGTGTTGGTTTTGTGTTTCCCTGAAAACCACAGGCGCACACAGAGCATGAGGTACCGCTCCTGCCCCTCTCCGCGCTTGCAGGAAACTGTGGCTTCGCTCTTTCTCTCTCTCCCTGTACTGCAGATATTTTTCCCTCCTCTCCTCCACACTCTTCTGTTTATTTGGCTGTAAGGCAGAGCTACTTTGTAAACATCTCACACAGAACCCCAGAGCCTTTCCAAATAGCTGATTGCAGCAAAATGCCTCCAAACAAATTATGGTGCAAGGGGGATATAGGGGACGAGACCGAAGCGGATAAAAAAGAAATAAATTTGCATAAATATGCATATGTGGCAACGAGATCGCGTATGATGGTGGAGATGGCAAAAAGAAAGTATCGCTTTATCATGATGGGAAAAGTAAAAGCACAGACGACTGCAGCAAACTGCTCGCCCTTTGCCAGAGTACCAACTGCAACACCTCTCCCTCTCTCCCCCACCCTCGCCGGAAAAAAAAAAAAAAAGGGGGAAAAAAAGCAACAGAAAAAATGAAAATGAACACTCAAACGGCAAATCCGGTACTCCTACCTTAGCACTGGAATAGGTGTAGAAGCATAGGGGTCTTTTTTACACAGCCAGATTCTTTCAGGAAATCCTCTCGGGGCTATCATGCAACCGGGATTATTCACACACGGTTCCTGCTCTCCTTTTTGGAATCCAACGCGATTCGCTTCTCCAACGGAATGCAACGACCACGAAGGCGGGGGGGGGGGGGGGGGATTAAAAATAATAATAAGAAAGACAACAACACTGGATTTGAAGGAGACCCGTGTTCTCGGTTGTAAGCGACCTACATTCAGGCAGAAAATTCATTGCAATCACTGCGAGAGGGAGAGTTGGGTCTGCAAGTAGGAGCTGTGATTGCCTATGCAGGGAGACCGAGCCGGGGAGAGACTGATCTGCAAGGCAAGGCGAGCTGGGAGAGAGAGGGAGAGAGGGGGAAGAGAGAGCGAGAGAGGGGGGGAGAGAGGTCCAGGCTGTACCAGGCGCTCTCCGCCTGCTATTGGACCAAACTGAATGAAATTTACAACGCCGGCAGCCAATAGCTCTCCGCAGTCAGCCCCATCACTACAGAAACCGTATCTCCATCCACAGCCTCTTGCGAGGAGCGCCGCATCCCCGCGCGAAGCGGCGGTGGCTGAGCCTGGCCGGGGGCCTGCGGGGCTGAACAGGTGGGCATGTCGCACATGGAGAAGTAAACGTGTGTGTGTGCGCGTGTGTGTGTGCGTGTGTCGGGGGGGATCACACAATTCAGACTGTCTCTCTCCCTGCTCCATGATGGTATACAGCAAGTGCAATCTTTGTTAACCCTTTAAAGCTGCAGTTTCTACAGTACCAGCCTGTTGTTACCATATTCACCCATATGCATTTACATGGAGCGAACAGTATAATTGCATACCAACCACTGAAGCATCTTGTTCCTGTTCCCCTTCCTCCCATACAAAAATAGCAAAGTAGACATTTGCCCAGTGCCCAACCATTTCAAACAGATTTTTTTTTTTTTCATAAGCAGGCCAGCTATTTAATGCCCATATTTTAGTTAGCTAATCACTGTTGTGAAGGTCAAGTGTAAGGGCTGAAGAGGGGGGCCTGTGGTTATTGCCAAGTACTACAACATGGGGTCTCTGGTTCACTTCCTGTGTATAATTTCAGACTGAGGGTGGTGTAGCAAATACATGTTCAGGCCTCCAACAGATATGTCTTCTTTCACTCCACAGCATGTTCCTTTGATCAGTTTAATAACAGCACTTAACATTACCCAGAGCGTGAGACCCTGAACTGAGACCAGGTGAGGATTGGCCAAATTCTCTGAGAACAAAGCAGAGAACAAAATAAAGGGGTCTTGAAGATCTTTCCATAATTTGAAACAAAAATCATATTCATGCCTTGATGAGACTTCCTGCCACAAGACTTAGATTAGACTTCATAAGCTGAGTCTCTGACATTTTCAAATGCTGAAAAAAAAAAAAAAAAATTAGCAGCTCTTCTTTTCTAGATGCTTTTTTTCTACCACCACATCAGATCCTCAGAAGAGAGCAGATAGTGCTTTGTTTTCTCAAATCTGAATTCTGGCTGTGATATCGGGCTTATCAATCACTTCTGTGCTCTCCTGTTTCAAGTGGTAAAGGAATATATACTATCTGATTTAAAGATACCAGCTAGCAGACAACAGTATGCCTGTTGTGTGTCTGTTCTTATATAGTGTTTTGTTCTATGGTGTGAAGGATACTTCCTTCAGTATCACTTAGGACGGCATGTTTTTGTTTTAAATGTTGTAAATCTAAGTACAGGTGTAATTCACTGACTTAAAATGTTTTAAGCAATGCAATAGCTACATTAAACTGTTA
Organism: Phoebastria nigripes; assembly: GCA_035582835.1. NCBI lineage: Eukaryota > Metazoa > Chordata > Aves > Procellariiformes > Diomedeidae > Phoebastria > Phoebastria nigripes. The sequence continues at coordinate 3,704,565 of JAYKAV010002855.1, read as the reverse complement.
ACTTATTTGTCAGTGAAATAATTATTTTTATATTACTTAATTATATGTTTTGCCTTACTTATTTTAAGTGACTCTAGCAGCAGGTGTTCATGCAAGTGAATTTTACTGCTTTTGTTATTTTAATAACGCACCAAGAATGTGCAACCAATCATATTGCTTGACTGAGTGAACATTTTGACACATTTAGAAAAGATGTCATCTTGCACTGCCATCTGTCCCAAATTTTGCAGGACAGTCTTTATTTTGATGAGTATGTCATGCATTTTACAAGATAAATTTGGAGGATATTAAAGTATGCACTAGTTAATCTGAATAATGATCTCCCACCTGTGTTGCAATATCAGGAGGCAATTTRTTACAGGTTACCAAAGGATCATCTGTAACGTTTGCAACTAACGTTTGCAACTATGACCCAAATATTCTCAAACACAGCAATAAAACTAAACTTTCCATAGACCCTACACAAGTATATGATCAAAGGATTTAAGTAAAAGGCATTTGGTCAGAACAGCAGAATGCACTTTTTTCCTCTTACAACTTTCAAAAAGCTAAATGTACAGTTGGAACCCACCCTTTGGGAGGGTATCTGCAGCAATCCACTGCATATTTATAACAGCAAGCAGGAGTCCAGGAGCAATCATTCAGAGAGAAGAATGCCACTTGCTAAGTAACACCATCGCTTCTTACAAGGAGGCATTGTGTTCTAGTATTAACCCAACTTGACTCTACTTGTAAACAGTGAAATCTAAAGAAATCACAGTACATGACAGTCTGACTGAAGACAGGCCAAACTCTGCTGGGTTCCATCCCATGCAACCTCTTTTTGTGTCAGTCAAACTGAGGCATGATTTGGTCTCCCATGTCCAATCACTGTAAAATTGCCACGAGTTCATTTCTAAATCAGATATAGTGTGTTGCATACTGATGCTCAAATCAATAGCAAGAAAGTACAACTGTTTAACAAAGAAAATAAAAGAAAAAGTGCCTCACACATTTTGTTTGTTTGGTTAGCTATTCATTCCAAACAATTCATATTAAAAATGCAAACTTGAAGCAGAACAAGAGGGACTTTCTACAATTGCATGAGCAGCAATTGACTCTTTACCCCTCCCTGTTGTCTGCCTGGCCTTCTTACTCAAATATTCATAATGTCAACAGACTTCCATTCCCTTTTATGCAAGGGTGAACCAGTACAGTCCTAATACACTTTATGCAGTTGGAATGGGATCTTTCACTAGCTTCATGGTGCAAAAGGCTCATCTTAAGTGGACTGAAATCCACAATGAATCTTCTACTCAGGTCACTGGATGAGCTCACTTGCTGGGTACAAGGGTGATAATACATAGCAGGCATAGTCCTTCGTAAGACTTCAAGTAAATGAGAACTGCAGAAGAAATTCATGCCAAACTGCAGAACAGAAAGGAATTAAAAGGAAATAGAATGAGTCCACCAGGTCTGCCAAGTAAACAGGAAAAATGGAGAGATAATTTGAAATAAACTTGCAGAAAATTAAGATTTGGGTCAATAGTAAATGTTTCCTAGTTGAGTAGCCCAAAAATGCTGTTTACTAAATTTCAACAAAGAAATTTGTTTCCCATGTGACTTATCTTGTTACGGTTTGCTGATAAAAGAAGAAGTTGATCTGTAACTATTTTCACATAAAATTACACAGATTAACAAAAATATCACCCAGAAAAATCACATATATATTTTCAAATTCAAAATCTTTCATTTATAGTAAAATGAAATGCTCGCTGTACTGCTGTTTATGCTGTATGCCAGATAAATCAGAAATATAGTGTAGAGTCCCACCTGCATGGCCAATATGATAATTTCAGAATAGTGTACTGTGAGAACAAATACTCACTAGAGCTTCCCAAAGATACGATGTTTGCCATGATATGTGCCTGATTTTTTAGTTACATTCTAATTGCATTCTCCTTAGCATTTTTTACTAAAACTTTTAGTGTTATTTTCTCCTTTTGAGAAATGTCAAAACCCAAAATATTGTAGACATAGATAATAGTACAGAAAGATCACTTCACCTATTTAGGAAAGCAAAATACAGGAATTTCTAGTTATACAACTTCTGAGCTGCAACCTTAAACTTCATGAGGGGGTACAGACATTGACTTTAACAGAGCCAATGTTTCAATCCCGGAAAAGTGGAAGCAGTTGCTGGGCTCTGGACTTCCTTGTGTAAAGTCAAAGCTAGAAAAGACCATTATAATTATATACAGAGATCTTTCATATCATTTAGGCTAAGTACTTCATCAGTTTGTTTTTTTGTTGGGTCTGGAGTTGTTGGTTTTTTTTTTTTTTTCTTTTCATAAAGCCATCTAGTTACTGTTGAACTAAAGTATGTGAGTTTTTCCTTAAAAAAAAAAGGTAAATATTTCACATTGTGCAAATTCTACAACATCTGAGTAAATTTTACCAGTACATAATTACTCTCACTGTCAAAATCACGTTCCTGACTTGTAGTCTTACAAAATTGAACTTCACTTTGGCTTTGTCTATTAAATTAAAGAGCCTTTTAGTATTAACTTCTTTTTTCAACTTACATACTTTACAGATCTTGATTAGTCAACCCTCTAACCTTCTTATTGTTGAGATAATTAAATTCTGTTTTGTTAGTCTCTTACTACAAAGCAGGCTTTCCAGACTATGATTCATCCTTGCAAGGCTTTTCTCAACCTTCACCATTTATCAATATCCTTTTAAAACTGTAAACTCTGGAATAGGATATGGAATTTTCACTGGAGTCATATTAATGCAGTATTTTACTGTGAACTCTCTGTTTTATTTATACAAGGATCACATTTGGTCTTGGCCTCTATGTGAACTGGGAACTCATGTTCCTGGTTACTAATCATRATTTCAACATTTTTTTCCCTGATTTACAAAAATGCATCCTCTCATCTTAAAGTGTGACCTATGTTCTCAGTTTTAATACACATATCATTCTATAAAGAGACCAATTTACAATGCATAGATGTTTCCTAACATCTATGGAAAACTGTTTCTTTGTCATTGGTATTTTTCACTATAGATAGGGTTTGCAAAATTTTCCTGCAATTATTTAATGTTTTCATTAAGATCCTTACTAAGATCTTACATTCTTAGTTTTTGCTGATTTTTTCCACAAGAAAAAGAGAATGATGATGAAAAAAGCTAATACTTTGTTGTGTGAAGACCCTCCCTCTGTTATCAATGTGCTTGTCTAGCTTTATTTCACACACAAAAGAAAATGTCTTTATGGGTGGCCAGTGATGACACTGAACTGGAAACTGACTCCAGTTCTTGCATACCCTCTCTTCGCATTCATGATCATTCAAAACAAGGTTCTTCCTTTTATCTGAAACTAGACCTAATTAAGGAGTCAAACTCCTGATCAATATCTGACAACACCACAATATCAGCATTTCTATAGCAGTGTCTTTAGTCTTCAAAATGTCACTCAGGCACAGAGAACTTAATCATGAGATTAATTTAATGGTTATTCTCATTTTGCATGTTTGGAAACATGCAAAAAAAAGGTTATACAGCGTATTTCTGTGGAATATATTCTGGACAGCTGAAAACTTGCTCTGCCCATGCACTTTGGCCAGAAACCACAGCATCTAATAACACAACACAAGGCCAGAGGTGACATTTATAACTACAGTGAGTCAAGACAATCTCTATGTATACTCCAGCCTATGTCCCTATTGCCATCTAGGTCTGTACCTTTGGAGGACAGACCCTTACATGTTCTGTATTAGGCATTATACAGGTACAGTGCAATCAGGCTGCTTGAGTGCTACRGTAGTTAATATGATTAATAGTATTAAAAAAGCTCCTACTGCATGCAAACAGACAAAACTGTGTCTTCTTCAATAATAAGCCTAATTATTCCCTGTGCTATATRATCAGCCCCTTTTTTAAGGGTTTATTTGGTTAGATTTTGATTCARATTAATACTTTTGAGGTAATTCTATGTACCATTCACATAACCGCTGAAAGTGCAATTTGCCCTACATACCCATAGAAATCTTGTTTTGATCTTGACAAATGTGGTCTGTAACTTTCATTGATATGAAAGACTGAGCTAACCAGAGGCTAGTTATCCACCCCTGCTTCCATTCTCTTTTAGATTAGATACAGACACAAAGTGCCTTGGAGTCAGACCTTAAAAGCTTTGTATAACCTTTTTAGTTTTAAAGTGCTACGCAGACTGATAAGTTATTAATATTAGAAAGAATTATTTATAGCATAATTCAAGGATTACAGAAAAGCATATGCCTAACACCGTATAAGAAACAAAACACAGTTCACCAGTATGTATGTGCATCTTAAACTTTAACTGCACCTGAATAGCACAGGAAGGAGAGCAGAAATATCATTAAATGAAAGCAAAGAGAAATGAAATACAGTCCCTAAATACCTAATGCTAATGTCACAGCTCACATTCATTCACAAGTCAGCTCTCTTCAGCAGCTTAGGTTTCATCTACAGCCACAATGTTAAGGATCTGGATGTTCAAAACCAAACATAATAGCTCTGCAGGTAACTCCTTTGACAACCGGTGGTCTGTAAGATGTTGCTCACAGACCTGTGGACTTCAAAAGAACACTATAGCTGCAAGGTTCAAACAGCAAGTAAGTTTTCTGCAAAAATAATTCTTGGAAGTTGTTAGAAAGTCTCCTGGTTTTGGACTACAGAGACAATTAGAAGATCAGAAGTGCTGGAATTATTTTCCTCTTTGCAAAGTAATTACATAAAAGATGGTCTCGGTAGTAGGTAGTGATACTGATTTCCAAAGGCCCTTCTCACTGGATTATATAATTCATGCTTTCCCTGGCCAAAATAATCCTGTTTCTTTTGCTACCCAAAGTACAGTATCACCTGGAATGTGGAGAGTGCTTTCTTCCTAAACTAACCTCTATTGTACTGCAGTCTTCTGAGAATATATTTTTGAAACTCGCAAACTGATGAAGGCATTGAATCCAAGTCTCCTAAATTCTCTCACTGAATGCTTGAGCAACAAGAGCTATTATATAGTGACCAGGCAATTCTGGAAGCATTAATGTCTCTGACAGTGACTTTCATAAGAAGATCTGGGTATGCATAGATATTATTTGAAAATGCCTCAAGTATCAAGCCACGTACAGGACCTGAGTGTGAGATCCCCAAGCTATGAGAACACTGTTAAGTTCTACCTGTTAGCTGAGTCACCTATTCATCAGCATATTGTTAGCCCATCCCAAATGTGGGGTAATTTCCTTCACACAGATTCCAAGTAATGTGGTTTACTTTGTAATTAAAAGAGCTAAAGGTGTTTAAAGACAAGCGCTAGTGAAACTAGCTCCAGCTTTAGCGCCATACCTCTGCTAGAGATCATCATTCCCTGAAATTAAATCAGCAGAAGAAAAGTTTGCATATGTGTTAACCACTTAGTATAAGGCAACAGACTAGATTGAGCKAGCAGTGAATAGGAGTTTAAACTAACCTGTAAGAGAAAAGGAAAATTTGTTCTGCCACGCTGRCTGCAAGGATGGTCTTCAGCAGCAGAACAAGAGCAAACAACTTGGGATGGGGGAATAATGTCTCAAACTGTGGCTGTTGCAACTGTTTGCTAAGTGAAAGAAAAAAAGAGTGCTAACAGAGCACACAAGCTCAACCAATGCAAGGTAGCTCATTAAGCCGCATAAATTTGGTGACATTTGTTTGTATGCCCACAGTTAATGCTCTAGGGTTCTGGCTGGGTTTAGGAAGAGTTAGGTACAAGCTGTTCATGCTGAGAGGGTCTGGGAAGAGCAGAAAGAAACTCTCAAATCTAAATGGGAAGTATCTCATGAATTTAGGTACTTACAGTACGGGCAGTCACTTCTGAATAACAACTTTACAGGAGTCTGACCTCCTCAGAAACACTACTTCAGTTTGTGAGCCATTTAAAAAACAAATTATCTTAATTTCAGATATGAAAAGACATAAGATCAGTTGGGTTAAGAACAATTTGAACAAATAACTGACATAAATAAACAGATGAAAGCCACTGAATGGGTTAAATTTGTTATGTCCAAGTCGCTGCCAAATCTTCGGCTTAGAACAGGAAGTTTATTGGCAATTTTCTGAAAGAGGAGGAATCCAATGATAAAATGTGAGCCATTTGTCTTCCCAGCCATTAAAGGAAATTCACTTTAAGGATGTTTCTGGAGTGGCTGCTGCTGCTGCTGTGCCCATTATAATTTATCAGTGTGTCTGCTGGTAGTATTATCATCAGTAGGGGCTCAGGTGGACTTCCATTAGCGCTATCAAAGTCCTCATTGGCAAAATATTCCACTGACCTAGACAGGATCTATCAAAAGCTTTCAAAGCCTCATCTGCCATGGATATTTTTTCTGCTAATTATTTTCAGCAAATTTGTAAGATAATTCCTCAGGATGAGTTATCTAGGGAAAAGCAGCAACCGCAAACATATTTAATAAATAAAACTGTGTCAGTCATCATCATGTTCATTTATTTATAGGTCATATCCTTCTCAGCCTTCATCTTCTTGTGTGRCATTTAGAATATAAACTCTCTGGGAGAGATATTTTCTTAACTATCTCCATTCAGGTCCAAACTTTGATAGGGGTCTTTGGACACCATCGCAGTGCATGTGTTTAAAACTAATRTGGCTATATGTAACAAATGTAACTAAGCACATTTATTTAACCATATGTTGCATTAGTTTTATGGCTCTGCTGCTTGCTTTGACTTAAAGCTGTGTTAAATTCATGCCAAGTAATGAAAAGTCAAGGTTGCCTAGTTTCTTTTTCTTGTATGTCTACACACGTGTGACAGCTTGGGAAAGSGAGGGGAAAGGATACATCTAAGACTAGACAATCTAAAAAAATCTCCTAATTCTTTGGCAAACAGCAACACAGACAGTGTGCTCTACAGGACTGTAAAAAAAGATGCATTGTATTGTCCTGTTAAAAACGTGACCTGCGCAAAAATGCYGTCCCTAAGGACAGGCTTAACTGGTCATCACCTGCCCTTCCTGACCTCATACTATTAATAAAATTGTAATATTAATTGATATCTTATTTGCATTAACAATTATATTTATTGCAGTTTCATCCCATGAGGATTAGTACAATCACATAAAAAAGGCAGTGTCTACCCTGAAGCCCCTATTACATTTATTTAATATGGGAGGCAACAGGTGGGTGCAGCAGGCAGAAACGGAGTTGCATAAGATTACAGTAAAAACGCTTTCGAAAAGTGGTAAGCAACTATCACAACCACCACCTACAAATTTATTTTTAACAAAAGAGTGATTTATGGCTCTCCCTTTGCCTTTCTCCCAACATATCATTGCCCCTTTTAGCACTTATTATTTCCTCGTATGGTTGTCAGTTATTCCATGCAGCCGGCAGGGTGAGTGAAAACAATCCGCTATGATCWAATGCAGTTACTGTCTCTCAGCACCCCTTGATCACTCACTGGACTCAAGAGAGCGAGGTGAAGGTGGTGGATTTCCATCACTATTTGACATGACTCACAAAACACTTTGTAACCCACTTCTAAAAGTGCACTTGTCAAGACCAAAGGTGGAAAAAATTGCAGTTTGCCTCTTTACTTCAACTAAGTCAGTTAAGCTAGCAAGCTGGGAAAGAAAAGCTGCATTCTGGCAAAAGTTAACAGTGTGCGCATATAATTTTCCTACACATTTTGAATAATTGTTGATTCAATATTTTAAAAAAGCTCGTCTCCTGCTTTTTTGGATGGCTATTTTTAAAGATGATAACTTATATAAGTAATTTCTTAAACTTGGATTCCTTGAAATGTAAAATAACAGCTAGCATTGACACTGCTGCTGCTGTGTCTCCACAGGGTTGACCTTTGCAGTTTGGGAGATCATAGTGAATATGGTAATACTGTAGTGGCACTCTATGTTAGCAATGGGTATTATTGTCAAATAATTTGAGAGGACTGAAGAAAGCCGTGGCTTAGCTCTCAGTGCTAATTACTCCTACTTAACCTGCGGAGTGAAGTCAGCGTAGATGGGTTTTTAGGTATCTACAGGAGCAATAAATAAATAAATAAGCAAAACCAATCAAGTTGAAGCCCTGAGGTTACATGAAGTGAGGTGTGACTTGATAAGGTCACACAAAATTGAAAAGAATGTGTGTTCACTTGCAAGTTTGGTTTGGAGGAAGCAATTTTTGAAATAGCAGCCAATACATTTGAACAATACAAGCAGCTGTTTAGGTCTATTCAGAAGGTGGTTTTTAAGTGTTCTGGCTTACAAGATCTGATTATTCAGGAGGTTATTACATAGAGCTGTCTGTCCTGCTGCTCTRTGAGGAGCTGCCATATCATAGCAAGCTCAACAGAACGGGTAGCATGTCTGTTCCTCAGTTTTCAGAGTTTGCCATTTTTCTGTTAACTGAGGCTAGCATTCACTATCATARGTGGCAAATTTTGTTATAACAACAGTTTACCTTTATACGTTGGGCTGTGAGTGAATAAGGCAAAAACCTCTCATTTATGGATCCCTTTGGACTTGACTCGATTAGCTGTGGGAGCATTACATTCTTATTGCAGACACGTTTTAAATCATTTGGAATCCAAGCTTTGCCCCTCACAAATGCAACTTGCGTCAGTCTGGCAATGTAAAGGAATTGAACGATATCTTCAGGCAGGAGTATCTTGATGCAAGCAAACATTGACTTTTTGCCGACTCCAGACGTCGTGATGGCATGTCAGAGGTGGAAGGTGCTTGAGCAGTGGGTACTGGGTGATTCTTTCTGGCAGAGCAGCTCCTTGGGCATTTCTGTCTGTCAGTGCAGATGACATAAGCCCTAAGGCTGTGCCAGAGGCCAGCCGGATCCAGGTAGCAACCACAATCCAATTTGTATGTTGAACATTGTGTATGGTATGGATGTGCCATGTGTGTCTACTGTTTGTCTCTACTGAGTAATTTCAGCCATAGGCAACTTTTCTGTTCAAAACACAGACAAGATAACTAAAGATGATAACAGATTTGCTGGTTTGCCACAAGAGAACATATCTTCATGATTTTTTTTAATGGTTTGTGCTTTCTAATCTCCCTAATCCCAGCTGAGAACTCAGATTTGTAAACAGTGATATAAAAATAATCTTATTTGGAATCTGTGTTATGTCAGTCGACAACTAACCTAATATCACACAGTAAGCAATAGATGTGAATCAATTGACCTGAAAATATTTGGACTTCCAGGCAAAAGGCATATTCTTTTGATAGGTTATACTTCTTCTGAGTATGAAAGAAAAATAAAACTAATGATATACCTTTCGGTAAAGATTTGGTGCTAGCCGGTAAACAAGCTCCAACCTATAGAAATCCTATTGATTTTTTGCAAGCCTGAAGTATTGTAAAATCCTTTATCTAATTTCATCTACCTTTCAGTATTTAACATTTATTTTATTGTGTTTTAGTCAAATATTTGTTAGAAAGTAGCCAATGGGAATCAATTAACAAAGAATTAAGAATGTTATAGTATCGAATTTCCTTAAATAAAATAATGTAGGATTATCTGTTAAACTGATATTTTTGGAAAAAACTTGGCACTATTAAAGCCAGTACCAAAGGCAAGTTAGCGTAAAGGAGGCTGAGATTTCACCTAGCACTGAAAAGAGGAAGGAAAAAGGGAAATATTTTAAAGGATTACTATTTCTTTTTTTTTCCTCACATAGGCCACACAYTGACACATTGGATTGAAAACCCACTACTATTTTCTATAATTGTATCTGTACTAAGTAATCAAGATGGAGATCATATTTGCCTTTCATGGTTTGTGCCTAATGAAAAGACAATCCCTATCCTAAAAACTCTATGATCTAACAAGCTAATGCAAAGAGTAGTGGAAAGATTCCCATTGACTTTAGAACACATTAAATTGTTCCCTAAGTATGACTGGAATGTTTGATCATTTAACAGCGCATGCTTTGGAGGGCCTGCGAACGTGGAGAGAGAAAGAGGGCTTTCTTCCTCCAAAGTCATGAATAATTGTAACACTTCAAATATTGTCACTTGTTCTTTTGTTGTGACTGTCAAAAAATATAATAGTTCTTTACACCAAAAAAAAAAAAAAAAAAAGGGAGAGAATATACAAATGAGTATCTGTAACACACTATCATTCATTCTGGATATAATAAATGATTTTCCACCAGGCATATTTTTGTACCTTTTGAATAAAACTTTTATTATGGGAATCACTCACTTCATAAAAATTAAAAGCAATAATGATCAGCTAATATTCATGACAGGGATTCGGTGATACTGAAACTAAACATGTCCCCAGATCTATAGGTCTTTGCTCTGGGATGCTCACCTATTCAGCCTAAGGTAATTCTATAATTATTGCTCATGTAAAGCAAGTTTAGTCTTTTAGTTTTCAGCTGTACTCTTTTCCTTTCTGAGAAGTTTCCAAAAGCTCAGATAAAGTACTGACAAAGGAAAACAAACAGTAGCATGGTCAGATCCATTCAGTAGGTCCCGGCTGTGGCTAATGATTGTCATGAATTGAATATCAAAAAGCATAAAGTACCGTCTTTCACTGACTTCTGCTGTAGAAACATACTTTTTTTTTTTTTTTTCCTTTCTTTAATTTTGGCGATTGGTCTCTGCTAATTGGCCACCATACTTAAAATTGAGGAAATTGTAGAGAAAGGTTCATGACTGTTASTAGTATTCAACATACGTTTCCGATACTGAAGGCTTTCATTGCCAAAATATACCCATGGAAAACTTTGTGATGTCCTTCTCTAAATGCTCCTGGAGTTCAGATTTAACCAATAAACATATTTCATCATCTAATCTTAGTCTTGAAGCAAATAYGAATGACCTTTTTAGATGAGTAGATATTGAGAACTTTGATCTGTGTAGTATCCCTGGCATTCCAGATGAAAACACAGKGCATGTCACTAAAACACTGAGACAAAATAAAATTCCAGTTATTTGGCCTGCTCATTATCAGAGAGTTGTTCTATATTTCTTCATAAAATTAAAATGTTGCACTGTTTGTGTATGATCATCTAGCATCATATATAGGTATATAATTGTGTGTGTGTGTAAATATTTACACTGTATTGAAAACAAAATCCTTTGAAATATTTGCATTTCTAATCATAACACTTAGAAGCTTTCAGAAGTTGTTTGCAAATATAGGTGTTTTTCACCATTAAAAGAATCTTATTTACTGTAATACTTCCCTATTACATAGAGTGTACGGGACATTGTTAATGTTTAGAATGTGCAGAAATTAAAAGCAAACACAAGACAGTTTCCATCCTCTGTCTTTTACAGCTGTATCAGAAGATAAAATGCTGACTTTTCAATTTGCCAAATGGATTAGAGAATCTGTAGTATGTTTCTGATTCCTAATTCAGAAATATCAACCTAAAGTTGCCAGCAACCTCCTGTCAGTGTGAATCCTCCACTCTGACACATCAGCTTAAGTACATGGAAACGTCTTTGTGAAGTCAAATGACTTCTTTAAGGTCATGCCTCTGAAATAAATACTAAGTTGTGAGTCATTGCATTATTTGATAATAGAACATGTTCTTTGTTTCTCTATTTACATTGCAAGCTAGCTCCTCAGAGCAGAGGCTTCTCTCTTAGCCACATTTGTTCAGCACAGGCTGGCTTGATATTGCCCAGCCCTCGAAATAATGAATAGAATATTGTGAAAAGTAAAGGAAAACATTATTTGGGACAAGACTGAACCTAGCTATATTACATTACCAGAAGGAGCTCTCAGATCAAAAATGAGGTCCTTAATACGCTAGGTTAAGAACAAGCAGATTCTGCCCATAAAGATGTTCTATCTATTACTGAATTGAACAAGCAAAAGAGTAGACAAATATGCATGTATATACACATACACACATATACTTGTTGATGTATCTTATGTGTCAGTAATCTTATGGACACTAGTGGTCCCTGTTTTTACTGTTCTATCTCATATGAAGAAAAGATCTAACATTTTAGTAATATTAAGGTAGGAAATTGAAATGAAAATAATATTTTAAAGTTTTTCTTTGTGACATATTTTCCTATAATTAAAAGCAATTATATACATGTTACAGATATGCAAGAGTGTGTGTAGACATGTACACGAACTCACAATCACACCAAATTTTGTTTTAATTTTTGAATGTAAGATAGTCTAACTATTCTGAATCAGTTCTTACAGTGTTGTGTCTGTGTCACTTAATTTGATTMCCCGGTGTTCAAGCGTAAGAAATGTCTGCAGAAAATCAACCAGACAAAAAAAACAATTAATGCTTATTGGCTGAGAAGAGAGAGGGTCTAGGAGGTGGACTAATAATTTCACCCTGAACAGTGGCTATATGTTTACCACTGATCACTTAAGTTTACATTTTTCAGAMAAAAAAAAAAAAAAAAAAAAAGAACAAATAGTAGCTATAGCAAGGGCAGTACTTTTCTTTCAGTTTTTAAATAYCTTTTCTTTTGAATACTAATTTTGCACATGATGTCTATTGGTTTTCATTCTGAAATTATATTTTATATCTAGTAAGGAATTTCAGGGGGTTCAAAATGTGCCATCCCAGTTGTACAATACAGCATTTTCTTCTTAAGGACATGAAACCTCTGTTCATGGCTGTGTTTGAGTGAGGGGGAAGAGTAATCTGATTTCAGAAACTTTAAGAAGGATTTCAGAATCTGACTTCAGAAATCTTTGAAATATATTATAGATTCCTATACGACATGGAATGTATCCAAATAAATCTCTCCTCATGCTTTACCCTGTCACAACCACAGTGTGCAACTGGTGGTCCAATCTATGTGGAAAGAGCTGGCTGGGGATGCATTATTAGCAGGACATATAATCCTCTTCTAATTTAGCAGAATCAGATTTGTGTAACCAGCAGCAGCTGTCAAGAAAATCTTGCAATTATTTTCCAAAACTTCCTTACAGTAACATTTCCATGATGCTACACTAATAGATTTATATGTTAGAAACAGAAATTAGAACACACCACAAAGAAAAATTGTCACTGAAAACATTGCTAAAGTTCTAAAAGCTTTTAAAAAAGATCACATTTCCATAGTTTTTTACATTGCATGGTATTTATTGCAGCAGAAGCATCAGTCAGACATGATCTCATTCTGGAAGGATTCTCTGCAAACTCAGAACAAGGGTTGTGTATTTGAAAAGCGTAGCAAAGATAGTTATGCACAAGAATGGTGGTTCTTATGCAGTATCCCTTCTTYGGTCATCATAGAGCACTACATCCCAAATCTCATAATTGCACTGAATGGAAGCCCAAATGGACCCATCAGCTTAAATTCCACATGCTGCTGGGTGTAAAATTGTATTTTGTGTGAAAAATGGCACTAGAATTTCTCTGGAAGTTAAGAGAGCAAGTCAGACCAGACAGCAAGACAAACTTTATTGTCTGYAGCACAAAACCCCACAGTCACATAAAACACCTGGACAAGTCCCTGTTCTTACATGGTTAAAGTCAAATATCTAAAGCCAATGATGAAATTAGTATAGCTATTTCTATTATACATGTGGAAAAGCTTTCAACCCTTGCAGGCAAAGTTTGACTTTAAGTATGAACTTTTCCCAAGTTAGTTCTACTACAATATTTGGAAAGTTCAACCAAAATCATGTCATACTATTGGTTTTTGACACAAGGAAACTGACTTTTTAYACTTTTTTTATTACTTAAGGCATTTATTAAATAAGCTATTGCCTTTGAACTAACAGAGCTTCTTCTGATGGAGCTACTATTATGATATCCTCTAGRTATATTAACAGTCTTACTCTTATGTCAGTTAGAATTGACACTGCAGGTCTTAATAACATAGTAAATATTCTTGGTCATACTGGAAGACTGAGGAATATCAGTACAAGATACTGCTTTTTTATATGGTATATATTTCATCAATAGAGTTACGAGGGCACATAACACCCTGCATGTGTTTTCTGCTAAATTATAAACCAATGCATAAATATGGTAGCTGAATACAGCAAATAATCAACAAAATAAAGATCAAAAAGAGAAGKGTAATAATGTGCACATGAATAAGGGTTGAATTATAGAAGAGTGTGTTAATAATCAATAACTGTTACTGTAATTTTGAAACTCCATGGGAGGACAAAGGAGATTTTACAGTTTGAAGAACAAACTAAAAGTGGCTCAAAGGATGTCTCAATTTTTTTTAAAGGTTGGCTTCTATTAGAAGAATATAAATAACTGTGAACGAATATGATTTTCCTTAAAGACAGGAGAGCGTACAAGTGAGGTGCAGAGTGAAAAGAACATAGACCAGCACAAGAGATGAGTGGAAGGAAAGACTTACTTGTCACATCTGTATGAACAGAAAATCATTTTGAGCCATGATGAGGCATTCATCTAAAAAACAGAATCAGTTTTCAGTTTAAAGCTTGGGATTATCTTTCAGTCGAAGGCCTGATGTAGTTAAAAAAACTCAAAACCCACAACAAAACAAAACCTGTAAGCCTTTACTGAACTTTTTGTTTGAACACTTCTCACAGTTTCTTTAAAAAACAAATTCAAATTAGAATATTTGATAAGTTTAAGTGGCAAGCATATGTGGCACATTCACGAAGGAAGAAAGAAAGAAAATTCCTTTAATACTTTTGAAATACCTAAGTCAGATTTTTTTACTTAGAACAGAAGGATTGGTGTTGGCCATATCAACAGGAAGAAACTATACAAAAAACAGAGGAAATGCCTTACTGGGTCAGCCCAATAATCTCTGTGGCCAAATACTTGTGTCTGGCAGTAGCAATAGGAAACCCTATTTAAACACATGAGCTTGGTCACTTTCTGTGTTTTGTTCCCTTTGTATTCATCCAATGTCTGTACCTGTTGTATTAGAAAAGCTAGACAGGACACCCCAGACTGGTCCTTTCAATGTCCGTTTATTGATCTGTTGCATGCTAGTTTGTCTAGCCCCTTTATGACCCTAATGGTAACATCTACGACCACAGTGGCAATAAAATAAAATGCATGTTTGCTTATAGTGAGAAAATGCATAACGGAAAAGTCTGCTTTAAATACATCCCAGTACAGAAATCTCAGTCTTGGGAATATATAATATATGTAAATCATTTGGTAATTATATGAATTAAACCTTACCCACAGCTCTCCTGCAGATGATGGGATCAGTTATTCCTTCTCCATACTTTTACTTGCTTGGGATTTGAACATTCACACCCTACAATGCAGGAGGTTTAATACAGTCAAACTTTGTGAAGTGCTTTGGGATGTTAAGAAGAAGCCATACAAGTGAAAAACATTATTTCCTGTGATCTCCTCTTTGACCAACACTACACCTTTCTTTGGAAAAGGCTAGTGGAGCGTATTCAAGTTAATTTAMACACTAAGAATTTAACTCAACAAGGCAAGAAAGAACAAATGGAAAACGGAGCTAGGACCTCCATTTTTGATTTGTTAAGATTTGCTCTACAGAAGCAGAGCAGAGACTGAGATGAAAATTGGAACACAGCAGCAAAGCTATATTAAAGCCATTTGTTGTTAGATGATGGAGAAAGGGGAATGAAATAAGGTGTTGTTAATAGGGACATATTCAGCAAATTTGTGACCTTTTTGTTAGCAAAATTCAAAGCTCTTTCACAAAGAGCATCAGTTTAGTGCTACTACTGTTTTCGGTGTATGTTGACTGAACTGTGGAGCTTTGGGATGTACATCTAAAGGAAAAATTCCTCATATTCACAAAGCAGCATGGATTAGAGGAAAGAGGTGGGCCAAATCACTAAGTCCTTACTTGGGCAAAGCTCCTGTTTGTCTCAGTGGTATTGCTGCTCCGATAATTGTTGCATGCAGAGATTTTCATCTTATTAACAAGGTATGGAAATACACACCAGAACAAGGCAGATACACTGTCATCCAGTTTCTGATTTCAGCACTGAAAATCAGATTAGATAAGAGTTTGTGTCACTCAGTATTATGCTTTTACATTTTCATATAATTACAGGTGTAAACGGCAAGAGCTTCAGAAGAGTTTCTTTAAATGTAAAAAATTTTCCTCCTGTGCCAATATTTGAGCAATGCCTCAGTAACCAATTAAGATCGAATGACTTCACTTCAGTCAGACAGTAAGTGAATTAACCTGAACCCGTGGTCAAGTTCACATATCCCAGCCTAGACAGCAGCCAGTTTCTGTATTCCATGAATACTCACGCTTGTCACAAGCTGTCTGCATCCAGTTTCTAAAGGAAATTGGTGTGCAGACTGGCTCACTCCATATTTAACGCTAGCTTCAGCAGTAATTAAAAATTAGGAGAGATCTTCAGGAAATCAATTAATTATGCATGCAAAATGCACCAACTAAATTTGGACGCACAATTAGATGACTAATCATAGTTTGAAAAGGTTGAGAGTTGCAGTTGCACACTTGTAAGGATGCTGGTGACCTATTCTATCCCAGATGCCTGTACTTTCCTGTTTAGAAGCTTCCTAGTTTGTTTGCTACTAAGATCTGTTAATCAGCTATTTGACACACCTGTAACACAAGATAATGCCTGATAAACTTTTCACACTGGCAATACTAGCAAGTGTCAACATCAAGAGTCCAGAAACTTCAATATCTGAATTTCTTTGCTTATTAATGGGAATATCCTTATCCCAAATTTTACGGCGTTTCAATGCAAGTCTCTCCAGAAACTTGCATTTGCAACAAATGAGTGTTATTAAAAACTGAACCTCCGTTTGGGCTAGCATGCAGGGTAGTATTTATCAGCTCAGATTTGCATATGAAGCTCAGGGGGGAATGATAAATTACGTCTGTCCTGAAACTATTATCCCATTTCAAAACCAATGTTATTTAAAGGCAAATATCAACAAATTTGGGAATAAATTGTTACTTCCAACGCTGCATGTTCTGCTGTATTTCCCAGTGTGACATCACAACATGTTGATCTCTAGTCATTTGACAACTTTAATAAGTTACTGCCTAACCATCTGACTAGCTCACCCCCGATTAATTCCAGTTTTATCTTTTCAGGGATCACTTAATCTTCTGATGGAATTTCCCAGTACAGTTAAATTTGGACTGCAGGAGAACTTCAGTTTTACAATATAATCAGTTCTGGCCAGTTCACTCAGAGGCTTTTTAAACTTTTTGTTTTGTTTTGTTTTGTTTTGTTTGCTTTATTTTGTTTTGTTTAATATGCTCATATCCAGAACATACAACCACAATGGAAGTGTTGCATTTCTCACTGTTTAAGTGCAAGCATGAAGTGCACAACAGCTGTCATCAGCTGTTAAAGGGTTTTCATTCAGCAGATTAAAAGTACAGAATGAGGGTTCATCAGGTCACAGAGCAAGTGAGTGATAAGAGTGGATGACTAGCACTCGCTTCTCCCAGTGTGTACTTCAGCTTCCACTGCATTTCTATGGAAGTAATAGCTCTCTTGTATATCTGACTACAAAAAAGATTTAGTGCATGATTATAAAAAAAACAGAGGACCAGACTAGCTTTCTCCTTTTTTCTACTACTTTTTATTTCACTGCTTCTGGAATCACCTGACATAACACCTGATGTGAGTGAAATACTGCCCTGAAGGCAGACTACGTAGCTATTTAAGAGTGTAATAAGTCACATTATACACCAAAATATGATGAACAGCATCATATCTCACTCATGCTGACAAGTTTGGGTAGGAAAAATGAAATTTTTTAGATTCACCATTTAGACATTAATATCTGTAGAAAGTATTTCCCGTGAGAAATATCACAGTGGTGTGGTCAGGTTTGCCATTTTTATGGCCTTTCCCTCCTTCCCATCAAAAGGGAGATATATTAAGAATATAGGTCAAATTCCAATGCTGTGATCTACAATGAGTAATATTTTCCTCTGAAAGTAATCTTTAGTAATCATATTCTCTTGAATGGAACAATTTGGAAATAAAATATCAGTCAAGTCAGTCGGAACCTTTCCCTCTCTTTAGATGGAATAATATTTCTGCAAGATCAGAGTTAACGACATTGGAAAATTCCTTGGAGATGCCCCTCCAACTAATGTCCTATCAGAAATCTGACAAGTTAAACTGTATCTTCTCCACCAAGAGAATTTCATGACCCTCTCAAGTGTGTAGGACAATAGAAAGTAGAAGTCAATTGAATGGGAACATGAAGCTGATATTTGAAGTTATTACAGACAGGATATCCTGAATCCAAATGCAAAAGAGACATTACAATACACTTACTCAGACTGGATGGTGCCTCCCTTGGTAAGTATTCCTATTTCTCTCGTATTACTAAACGTATAAAATAATAGCAAACTGTGTATTATTAATATATAGTTAATATATAATAATATTAATATCTATGACATATAAAAGAATATGTCCAACCCTTTTTCCTGGAATACATGAACAATTTTTACTGTGTCTTAATGTTGTAAATGAAATCTTTGTGCACCATGAGTAGTACCACCACTGGCTGTCCTGGATATATTATTCTTTGTAAATTAAGTTGTTGTTACAGCACGCTATCCAATAATAAATGAACAACAGTGCTAGACAGCCCCAGTGCAGCCCACAAGCCATTGTCTTAGCAGTGCACATATAGCTAGCTTCTTCATATGTGTTAGCTTATATATAGATATATTCTCTTTGGTGTTTAAAGCTGTTCAAATTTTGGTGACTAGAAGTTATACAACATCTGAAGAAAAGAAGAAAAGAAAAAAAAAGAAAAACAGATAAAACTAAAAAAGCAGGGTACCAGGTGGCAGCCTTGTTGTTGCATTTATCTTATAAGTAATGTGTCAATTTTTTCCATAACAAGCACATCCTGTATTGTGTGTGTCCACTCAGTCATTGATGGAGTTTCTGTGCTTTTCCAATTTCTCACAATGACACTTTTCGATGCTATGATCACGCCTGAGAGCAGAGGTCRCCACATTGCCTCCTGGTCAGCAATTTCAGGCATAGCAAAATAAAGGATGTGTCAATTTGTGTTTGGTTGTTTTGGGAAGTGGGGGTTTCTTTTTTATTTGTTTTAGTCTAAGTGACAGACTTTCTGGATGAAGCCATTCACCACTCATTCTTCCTCCTTTCAAACAATTTGCGATACAATTATATTTAGTTTTCTGATGTTAACTTTATATGCTCAACGGTTTCTTTTATGTGTTTAGAAGTTTTAGAAGGATGATGACACACATAACACACTGTTTTAATTTGTTATTTGCAGCATTAAGAAAGAAGATACTCCTTTCTGTTACACCTTACCTGGGATTGTGAAATGAATCTTTGAAATACAATTGAAGAAAAAAAAAGAAAAAAAAAAAATCTGGAGGTTCTCTTATGTTCAATGTCGCTCCTCTGCTCTTATCAGCAGCAGTTAAGAGACAAATCACAGTATAAACATTAGTTATGTCCATGGAGATATTTTCCATATATAAATAACACAAGCTACCTCTGATATGTATTCTTCTTTCTTTCCTTATTCATTCTAGGTTTACAGCACTTTGCTTCATAGCCTATAGTTAGCAAAATGAACTAACTCTGTCTCACAGTTGAGACCATCAGCTTCCTCATCTAAATGGACACAAAGCGAGATTTTATAGAGCCTCTGCTACTTCATTTCATAGTCCTGAGATGATAATAAATGATCTGGAAAACTACATTTTTAAGACTAAAATGCTGTTTAAATCCAGACCTTTCCTACATCCCAGTGCTAAACCCTAAAAGTTAAGAGTTTATAGCGACAATGGACACACTGAGATTCGCAAAGTACTTTGTTTTACTTTAGAGTCATGTTTCCTATTCACAGACTGTTAATAGAATGAAAATCCAGAAACAACCCAATGTTATCCAGGCAGGGTTTTCTAAACTGTTTCTAGAGCCTGTCCATGCCATGGTGAGGCAACTTCAGAAAATTTGAACTGACAAATCCCACTGAAGTCCTCCAACCATATTAATATCTTAATATCTTTGAAATTAATTACATGGAGTATAAAATTAATTTGCATTAAAGCACATTTTGTTTCATAAGATGCGCTAAACACTGATTACAAAAATTTTGTTATTGAATTTCTTTACAACAAACATACAGGTACAAGGAGCATGGCTATTTAAACAGACACATTGGATATCAATATAGTAGTGCCAAAGGAAATCAATACAGTTTTTACCATATGCTACTCCTTCCTTGGTTTCAAGTAAAGGTTATCCCCTAAATGTGTGAAATGAATAACATAAATATTATTTACTACACTTTTTTGCCTTCCTACTCTTTCTTAAGCTGAGAAAATAAAGTTTAAAAATACGCCCATACAAGACAGCAACTTATACATACTTCTCCTGTCTCCTTTCAATACAAAATGTCTATCTAAACTTCCTCTTTAGCAGCCACAAAACCTGATTTTTTTTTTTTTTTTCCACTAGGAAGAGAGAGGATAAAATATTTTCCCATGAGAGTTTTATTCATCAACAGGTACATGAAATATCATTAAGCTCCTACCGCAGTATCTCCTTTCATTTCCCTTACATATGAAAGCCCAGCAAATACATCTAAATAACAACTCTGAGTTATTTCCACTTCAAGACTTTCCATGCCAGCTTGGCTGGGATAAAACAAAACCCCCAGAATGGCCATTAACGTTTTGTGGATCTATTGCTCTTCATTCAAGGAGTGCTCATGAAAGAAGTGTGAAACAGACAAATCTTCTTCAAGGCCAAACTTATTTTCTTTCCACAACGAATGCTCCTTTTGCACACCACTCACCCCCACTCACCAGTACAAACACAAAATGCAAGACTCGTCCTGAACGTAAGAGAGGTTCTTGCCGCTCATGGCAAAATAAATAAGTAGATAGACAAATAAATAAATAAATAGCATTCTTACTGGAATATAAGAAATATAAGAAAATGGAAGAGACAGGTTGGAGACAGCCTTAGACTTCTGTTGAAAGCAGCAAAAAGCAAGGCAAGTCCCTGACCTGCCACTAGCTGTGGTAATGAGGGGAAAGCATCTTTTAGGCTATTAAAGTATCAATATCAGCAGAGAGCCATACCAAGGCAGTTCATTCAGCTCTTTTAGGAGGATTGTCTCTTATGAGAACTGAAGCAAGAAAGTACAAAGAAAATTAAGTGACGTACCACAATAGAGCAGGGAATAGTGCTTACAAACACCTAAACACATAGACCAATGTCTCTGTTGAAGAAACATGAGAAATATACATCAGATTTTTCTTTAACAAGAGACCTGAATTTCTCTGCTAGAAAACACAATAGCAATTTATTACTTTAAAAAGTCTTAAGTTATGTCTGGCCTAAATGCTATTCATTGATCTTGCCAGCTGTAATATTTTTGGCCAGATACGGCAATGTTACAAGCAGTGTGGGATTACTAGTGTCTGTTCAGTGAATCCAGAATGGTTTCCTTGCTGATACAGATACAGTACTGCTGATACAGTGAACATTTTAAGTCCGTAACATAAACAAGTGTAAGAGTAATTGCATGTGAATGAAAAGAGTCTCCCCTAGGGAAAAGGCTATCACTTTTTTAATACAGTGAGGGAACACATTTAAGGTCAGATAATTTTTATTCCAAAATCTAAAGTGCTCAGGATGCTTAACACTACTGTTATTTCTTCAGAAAGTAAGAAAGAACAGATTCTAAGAACTCATCTCAAAAATGTCTTCGAAGACCTTTCTCCAGATGACCGTGTTGTTAAAACCGCAGTGATTGGCCTTGGTATATTAAACCTTCTCTTATTTCATCTTTCAGCTAGATGTAGCAAAGCAGGAAAAAAAAATCAGGGGAAAAACCAAAGCAACTCCATTTTCTTCCTCTCAGGCGCATGCTACTGTAAGCTTTGTTTAGGTGTTCATACGGCTACAAGGTAGCTCCTCTGCTGTCACCTGGTGCTAAGCCTGTCAAATCGAGTACTTCCAGACAAACTCTGCCTAAAAGCTGTTTTGTTTTTTTCTTTTTAAGACTTTTTTTCCTCAGTGTTTGGAGTCAGACATAGGAACCAAATGAAACTCACATTCAGGTTAATAAACTCCAAAGTGTGATCACAGTAGGTGATTTTGGTGGCTTGCTGTGGCATGATTTATGCCATTTCACTACTTCTTCATTCTTCCAGGCTCAAATGCATATAATTTTTCATACCAATTAGCTTAGGGACACCACAGATCCACCTGAGCATTACACTGTGTTGTTAGCAGGTATGTTTTCAGAGGGCTGAGCACAGTTACTTAGCTGTAACAGCTTTGAAAACTTACACTCTCTATCACCCCCATCACCGCCCCCCTGCCCAAGAGAAATAACCCTCCCTTCTCTTCCCTCCCCTGTTCAGTGTTATGCTTCCTGAGCAACATCTATGGACAGATTCTTTGGTCCTTAATATTGTAACTTAAGCCTTTACATCCTCATGGTCAGAGAGTGAACGTAGAAGTGCTCTGTATGCATGTACTTCCTTGTAGTTTATTAATGACAGCATTTTTTCTTCTTAATATTCTGCCCATGTTCCTGTTCACAGGAAGGCTGAATGATGTAGACTGTTTCTTGAAATCTTTGCCTTGATGATTTTTGCTTCCTTTATCCACGTCAGCATGAGGTACAATCAAGAAATAAAAGCCTATTTTTGAGATACTGATAGGAATAGCASAGTGCTTCCCTCCTCACCCTTCCCCTGCACTCTCTCCCTTTTCTTTTTTGAGCAAATGATAATCTTTATGTAGGGCTTTCTTTAGGAATCAGATTGATTTTGTCGTCCTGTTCAGTGCTCATCTGGAAGTCCTACCGAAGGGAAGTCTGCATACAAGTCAGCTTCTTCTGAAAGTTCATTCCCATTCTGAAAGTTCCTTCCTACTCTGTGCTTTTTGCAGGTATTTGCTCTACAGCTTCATTTCCCTCCCCACTCCCCTCCGCCCCCTGTAAATTTTGAACCTTTTTATGTTTCTATAATGTGGAGCTAACAGAATACTTGGTAATAATGCCACATACATTAAACTTTCTGCAGTAACTCGCAATTTTTTTTCTTCTTTTTCWTTGAAAAGTGAGAAAAGCAGAGACTTATTAATTCTTTCTCTATTACTATTTTGGGATGAGGTTTATAACTTATTATAAAGCATTTGGTAAGTTACCAGGCATTGCTCAAAGAGTTTGCCACTCTGTGATACAGCATGTGAGTTTCTTTTTATCCTATGAGCTGTATTAAATCATATAAAATCCTTGAAGAAAGAGTAAATAAACCAGTAGATTTTCTTCAGCGAAAATCAGCTGGTTTATCTGACCTAAGTCTCAGCTGAAAACTGTGCTTAAAGAAAGTAATAATTTATTTTCCCCTATTTTTTGCTGGAGATAACCAGATTCACAAGCCCAGGAACAGTATTCCTACACAAGATTATTATTAATGCCATATAGTATATTTTTGATCAGCCACACATAAAGAGGATTTGCTCTGAATGAATGTCTTATGATGTGTCAGCAGCCCTAGTTTTAAAGGCTCCCAAAAGGAGAACATGGAGACAATGCTCCAACTATGTCCCCAAGCATACCCAGGAGGCTTTAAATCTGCCTTTTTATCAACATACATATTCTAAAATATAGTGTTTAAAATACTTTCCTTTGTTTSCAAAATAGTACATGAAGTAGATAAAGCCAATATCTGAGAAGATCAAACTGTTACCTGTATCAAAGGTTGAAAATGCAAGAACCTTGGATTCCTTCTTCACATGAATACAGGAGAAGCTGGCGGCCTCCATCGTATACAAAGTTCTGGATCCGGCTCATGAACAGCCATTCAGGTCAGCTACAGATTGACAATAGTTTTTTTTCACAGAGGTGCTTACTAGTGCTTGTAAGGACTCTATTTCACTAGAAGCTATATACATAGAGGGATAAGGAAACCAATTTCCATCTAACGGCAGATTACAATACAAATATATCACGTTTGTTATTGTAACAGTTTAATGTCACTGYTAGCATGGCAAAGTGGGCAGTAAAAGGCATCCACTATCATTGCCCATTTCAACTTACTCTTTGCACATGACTGTTCCTTTGTCCATAATGATTAGCAATATTTGGCATCTTGCAGGCCTGTTCTAATAGGGGAAACTGATGAAGTATCTCATGCAAAAACCATACACATAAACCCTGTTTCCCTAGATATGCAATTATCAAAAACCTCATTTCTTCTTTTGAGTCTGTCTCTCCAGAATATTCTGTACCTAAGCAATCCTGCTGCACATCTTCTTCACCCAGTTTACCAAACAGCTCGAAACTCCTATTTTTTGCAAAGAGCAGACCTCACAGCCATCACAATTTCTCTTCTGATCAGGCCTTGCTGGGCAGTGCAAAGCTATGGGTGTTAGCCACCGCTATTTTTACTTGTTATTGTCTCCAGTTGTTTCAATACATAAAAGGAGCTAAAATTACTCTTTTAATTTAGAAATAAAACAACTCACCCATTTGCAATTGTCTCTGTAGCAAAGATAACTTTGAACATGCAATATAAAYACAATTTCTTCATGCCTATATTCTACAAGAGACCTTTAAAATGTTTGGAGACAGGCTTGAGGTTACTGCACTTTCAAGAAAACAGTGGCTTTTTCAAATAGACCAAAAGGGTCATTTTAGTATGTCTTATACTCTGTATACCTTGTGGAAATTAACTCAAAGTACATACCCTCCTTTCTTACACAAAGTATTCAAAACAGGCACATTGTTATATTTTTTATCTTACAACATGCAAAGCTCATTATGTGCTTAAACAGTAACTTAAAATGTTATGCAAACAGAAATTTGACGTCAAGCAACTAGGTAATATTCTCTTTTGGGATGTTAAACCAATAACACTATTAAACCATGGCAGAGAACCAAGATAAGCAATTATAGACAACAGTGTCATAAAAGTGAATAACCTTATATCTTCTTTCTTTTTACGTTTATGTGTATATAGCAAGAAAAGAGAAGTCTGTATTAGTATATAAATTTTGGTTTATTTTTTATGCACATAAATATGCATATCAAAATTACTCTATGATATGGGGGAGGGAAGCCAACTTCTTTTCACCACCTATAGTCACCTTTGAGCTAGAAAAGCAAAATGTGAGTGACACAGTCACGGACTACAAGTGAACAGAATTCTGTCCTCATAACAAGAGCTTTCAAAAACTCTTCTTAGAGGTTCCTGATAGTTAATCTCATTGAAAGCTTGCTATTCAAGAAAATAAAACACCAACCCACAAATTTTTAGGGGTGTGTGAATAGCACTGGCAGAAACTGCAAAAGCAGTCCTAGACTTTTTGACAGAATTTGAAGAAAGACTAGGAATGATACAAGCAGGTTTTAGTACTTTTCTTTAGCATATTAGGTAGCAAAGGCTGATGGCTTGTATAGGAAAGCAAACAAAAAATACTCCTAAGCCCTTCTAACTTCCAGAATGTGATCCTGTAAATAGAATAGGGTTTTACTGTAAATCATACGTAAATTGAAGGGCTTTCACCCCCTACTCCACCCCTCCTCCCCTCCAAATTTTAAGAGCATGTTCCTGCTCTTTTGACTGAATGGGGACAATTTATAGTGAAGACACCAATTTAGTGTGATTTTCCCTTTCAATGGGGACAGTTTAATTACTCTGTGAAAACAACAGAAATGGAGATCTATCTGTTCACCACCAGGCGAATGAACACAAGCTGAAACAATCATTAACATCAGGGAAAACTTTTAGTGGACAGAAGAGGGGTATACTAGCTGCGGTGAAGGATGGATGGATTTCACAGTTATCTACAGTGAGGATGTTAGATGTCAAACAGAAATATAGAAGGGAAACGTCTATGGCAGGATTAATTTCATGTTGAAGTTCTTGCCTCAGATAGATGACAAATTTGTCTTCAGGAAAGAAAATGGAATATTGTGATCAACCAGAGCAGTCACTGTAGGGAAAAAGTTTGTCGCAAGCTAAACCTGTCTATATTTAGTTAGGTGCTAGAAAAAAAGCTAAAATAAAAAAGAATAACTGCAAAACTATACAATGCAGTTCTTTCTCCACAGTCTTGATTCCATCAACCACTTTGGTATTCTTTCAGAAACTAATTCCCTGTTGTGAGGAATTTGCAAGAAATCTGCATTACAGTAATCGTTCACTGTAATTTTCTGCAAAGACTTATCTCCCAGAAAAATTACTTCTTTTCCTTTTTTTTTCTTTTTTTTTTTTGTCCAGTTGCCATTGCATAATTAATGTTGCACGCTAACATACAGGACTCTGAATTACCCATATTTAATAAAACATTACAAAACTCAAACTGTGTAACTCCTTTATCATTTCATCAGATATTCCCTCCAGGTGGTTGCCACTGGAACTCAGTCAAGGAAGACTTCTGCTATATTTATACACCTTAGGTCTTTGATTAGTGTTTGAAGCAYGTCCAGAGTATAGCCATTATAAATCACTTCCATTTATAATAACTTAGGACATCTTCTTTATTTTTTTCCTCTTGAAATATGAATGTTTCTTCTAAATTATTTACATTCATCCAGTTCCACACCACAAGAAATTTAATCTTGTTCTGTTTTCTCACTGGGCTTCCCCCATACTCTTAAATTTGATGGTCTGTTAATGTTGAGCATGTAAGTTAACTTCCATGCAATTTTTGTATAAAGTTTCTAAACACGATTGTACTTGATTCAATGAAAAAACCTCATTACTTCTAGTGGCAGCAGGATTGCTCTTAGAACTTTATAAACTGAATGCACTTCTAGTATTACTTCACTGACCTGACGCCTTTTTATTTAGGACTGAATATACACTTACACATATACATTTGTTAACACTTTGGATCATACTTGTAAGTGTCTGTGAGCTTTTACTAACCTAATCCAATATACCCATAATTCCACTTAATTATTATAAGCCTCTTCATAGTCTCTCTAGGTAACATTTATTAGATCAGGTCGAGCACTGTCTGAATGCGGCCATTCTGTTTCCAGACTTAATGCAGGGCTAGCTCAGATGTCTGCACCATCTTCCCGTCTTGCAGTTCTAAGAGCATGAGATTTTGGCAACTTTGCATCAACAGGGTAGGCAGGCTAGAAGATTTCTGAAGCTTCCAGGTAAGTAACAGAGTAAAATCTTGTATTTTCATTAGTATCAGAAGAACTATAGTATTAATTTAGGAAATTCAACTTTAAATTTCATCTTTTGATACATATTTTCATGGCATCTTCTTTGGTTTAAAATGTAGTATGAAACAAATTTTATATATACGGTATCAATATAAATTCATAAATAAAATATAAATATAAATTATAGTAAGTCAATATTAAAATAAATTAACCATATCTTTTTTTTTTTTAAAAAGGTGAGACAATATATTATAGTTTTACATTACTGCAACAGTTTCCTTTTTAACTTCAAAGGTTATTATAAAGATAATGAACTAAAGTTTTCCTTCCTTGGGCCCAGAAGCTACATGAGCAAGCGGGAAGGGGGAAGCATGCTCTGCCAAGAAGTTCAGCTTGTTAAGAATAAGAAAATGGGGTCAAAAAAGGATGGGTAGGAGTCTCCTCGCTTGTTGCACTATTGATGGCTCTGTTAGAGATCACGCTCTGCTCCAGGATTTCTGTATGCTTCATGGAAAACTTATCTGACAGTGACACAAAACACCATACTGTACTTTGCACTCTACGCACAGTGCTAACAGCTAGAAAAACTAACTGCTATCCAATTGTGCTCTAACTTACTCTGTTGACTTCTGCAAAACTCTGTTGACTTCTTTACAGATGCTTCTAAACTAGTGGTGGAAGTAAATTAAATGGGACGCAGAATTGTTCACTACAAGAATCTTTTCCAGTCCTAGTGGGCTGCTTGCTTTGGCCATTTTTCCCACTGTGGAAAGTACTGCAAGATCCCAGATAAAATCGTAGGAGACTGGCTAAAAACTCGGCTAATTCATGTAAATAAATTAATTAAATAAAATTAACCATAAGATTTAGATACAGCGTTCCCAGGTTTTTCCTCATAATATACTCACAGACTATACTCATACAAATACTTGCTTTAAAATAAAGCTATTACTTGCTTTAAAATAAATACATGCACAGAAAACATTGCAAAGCTGATAAGAGCAGACTTTTTTAAATCTCCTTATATTACATYGCTTTATTAGAGAGACAAATGATTACTCAAGATAGAAGCCAAAGAGGAATCATATGTTTTCCTTCTGGACAGCTTTCTAGGAAGAAAACAATACACAGTATTACCATGAGTATTTCTTTAAGCCAATGTGCAAATGCTGAAAAAGATTTGGGATAAACATAAGAAAGCAGTGAATACAGTGAGTCCTTAAGGTGCTTCAGTAATGTCATTTTAACCACAAGTTAGATCTGTAAGAGAGATCTGACTATTCCCACCTCCATTTGGATAAATTCACTTAATGCTGCCTTGTTGTTGTTTTGTTTTTAAGTCTTTACCTGAGTCAAGTCTTTGAAGTGCCACTTAGTATTGAAGTCAAAATGTTTCTAT
The DNA here is from genome assembly GCA_035582835.1 of Phoebastria nigripes. Taxonomy (NCBI): domain Eukaryota; kingdom Metazoa; phylum Chordata; class Aves; order Procellariiformes; family Diomedeidae; genus Phoebastria; species Phoebastria nigripes. The sequence continues at coordinate 3,676,049 of JAYKAV010002855.1, read as the reverse complement.
TAATTTTCATGATAGAGATGTCAGATTAACTTTGTCAAGTTCTAATACCTTTCACTTCATCCAATAGCAAAAGAAAGAGCCCCTTTTCTGTCTTCAAAGTAYATTTTTTTCCTGAAGTTTTCTTTTTAAAAAATATATAATCCAAAGGGCACTTAACTCCCAGATGAACAGACTCACTGAAAAATTGCTCTTGAAACTGAAAAGTGATATAAACATTTCTGGACAATCATCCTAAAGAGTTCTGATTCAGAAAGTATTTAAATATGTATGTAAGGATATGAGAAATCCCCATGAAACTGAAATAAAGCTAGATCTGTGATTATGTACTTTTTAACTTGTGGTCTGTATTTGCATTTATTTTTACTGTAAATGCAAKCTGTAGAAAGAAAAATACTAAGTTATTTTGAAACTGAAAACATGTGATGCAAAAAMCGGGGCAAAAATGTCTTTTGGAAGCTGGTAACAGCAGTATGATGCAGCCAGTAGTAAAAGTAACAGGGACAGAATCACAGTACCAAACTAGAGATATCCTCTGACATGTGCCAGAAGGTGCAAGCAATCTTAATAATTGACCTAACATCCATCAAGTGACATGTGATTCCTGCAATTTAATAATATGTGCTGGTTGATAAACGGGCACGTAGTTGGAAACTACAGAGCCTTGTATTCTCGAAAGGGAAGTGTCAGGAGATAAGGAGGAGGGGCAGATGAGGTGTTTTAATGGGATGCATCTAGCCTTGAGACGTGGTGTGATGGTATGACTGCTACCCCTGCTGTCAGAGCAGCCACCGTTGATAACAGTGCCCACACACCCTGATTTCAGTTCCTTCCTAAGCGTGCGCAGCCTTACCTAACATCACCTATAATGTGTGAGACAAAACTAAAGGTATTGTGAAGGTCTTTTGAATTTCAGCATAATAACTCATAAGAACAAACAAGACAAGACTATGCAATACTTATTACAACAGACAAGGACATGAGTGTTGGGGGGGTGGTGTCAGCAAAAAGGAAAATCTCTGGTAATTTCTTTGATAATTCCCTGTTTGTGCTCCCAGCTTCCCAACATCTTTACAAATCAGCAATAACAAGGGGAGCTCTTACCTGCCTCCATCTGAACTCATGCATTCCACCATCAAAGTTTCCCGATTCACTACCATCACAGAAAATGAAGATATTCTCTTTCAGCCTCCATTTTATTAAGCTACAGAAGCCAAACCTGTTTACTCTCACAAAACAGATTTCTTCTTCCCTCACAGTTATCCAGATTATGTTTTGATTCCTTCCCAATTGTGTGCCATTAGCAAATTTCACCAACGTGCTATAGTGTTAGTTAAAAACAATTAAACATGATCAACTCTAAAGTGATCTTTGAGGAACCTCTTTCCAACATAAGATTAATCACAAACGTTTATCACTCTAAACACTCTCTTTATCAAAACCTCTTYGAATCTTCTCCTCTAGTCAATGAATGCATGAACAAAAATTTCCTACTAGTTAATCAGCTACTCTTTCCAAGATGAACTAGTAAAGTCTGTGTGCCTCCATATCAAATATCCTGAAGTCTAGGTTCAGGATTAATGTCTCTGTGTTAACTTCATCTAGAAAACCAGTCATTTTAAAGAAAGATACCAGGTTACAGCAATATAATTTGCCATTGGTAAAACATTTGGATGGGTAAAATATTTACATGTGTCCATTTACATCTGTAATTCTTTCTGAAAAAAATGTTCTAAAGTCACTCATGTTATCAAGCTCAGAATAACCTGAGTATTCAAGTACCAGCTCTTTCAAAATCCTGGCAGGATATTGTCCATTTAATCTAATTTGAGCACAAGGCATTCTTTTCATTCTACTTCACAAGTAATCATCAGTCTTTTCTTTTCCCTGCATTTTTTCATATTCTCCACAGTGCTTGTATCCTCAAAGGTAACAATACTGTTCAATTTTATTTTGGAATTATACCTAGATTATCTTTCTCATTTCATAATGCCATGCTCATTCACCTTTTTACCTAAATGGCTGAAGAGCTTATTACTATTTATTTTTATTCAGTTTGAAAGTCATAAGACTTTAAACTGTCATTTTGTCTCCTCTCTGCATTACAATCTTATGCATTAAATGAACTTCAGTAACTATAGAACAATAACTTTATTAAACATGCAGTGGGAAGACTTAGGGAAAACTAAAGCACCAGAGGAAACAAATGCTCACATATTTTGGCAGCTTACCATTACAAAATTAATATCTTCTATATACTGTAGAAGACTGACTGAACTATTATTTTCCATCTGACCCTGACTGATGGAGTCAGTGGTTCTTAAAAGTATTTGTTGTATGTCAAGAGCACCTTGTCCTTGTCCCAACCAAAAGTATTTATTGTATGCCAGAGCACCTTGTCCCTGAGAAAGCATGAGCTAGTCTTTGCAGAAAAGAAGAACATGTAACTTTAGCTTCATTCAGAAGTCATCATATTGGAAGTCTGTGGATTTGTTTGTTTGGGGTTTTTTTGTTGTTTGTATGTTTTTAAAACCAAATGAACTTTTGTAATCTCTTAGTTCTCCTGTTTGTAAAAATGGATGAATGATACCTGCCTGTCTCCCCCAGTGAGTCTTCTCATAGTGATGGCTGAAGAAAATCAGAGAAACATGAAAAAATGGAGAAGTTAAAACTTGTAATTTTATTCCATCTTTTAGTCAAGATCAACCTTTCTTATATCAAAGCTCTGTTCCTCCCTTCTACCCTGCTCTCATCTGGAAGTTAGTTGCTCCCGTTATTCTTTCCTGAATACAAAGGGTAATTATGTGAGCAAGCACAAAGTTTTAGAGAATATTATTGTAATAGATATTAATAGACAAAACATCCCAAATTTCTAAAGGGAAAAATCCATTGAAAAAATCCAAATCCCTGCTCCAAAATTCAAGGGCAATTTAGAGAAAACAGTTAACACCAGCAGCAGATTCACAAACTAATTATTTTCAAAAGAAAATTTCAACCTGAGGCAGAGGTTTGCCATGGAAAATATCCATCAAAATGGTTAAAATTCAGGATTTCAAAGACTGTTGTGGAACATTATTTCATCTTCTGACATTTTCTAACACAAATTGAAAATTCAATGGATCTTCTAATAGACTGCAACTAAAAACAGTTAATATAGTAGTACTCTACCTTTTAAGATTTGTATCAGGTAAGTGAATCACCACAGCTGCTGGGGATTCACTGTCCACAGTGATCATGTGAAAGTTGAGAAGAGCTAACTCTTGGAAGCCAAGAAAAGGTCCTCCTTGCAAAGACATTTTTCAAAAGAGTAGCCGCTAACAGCTGTAACTTATACCTATCCTGGGCAAAAATATGCACCCATCAAATCTGTGACTTACATGTTCATTGCATGACCTTATTATTATCTCAATATTTTCCCCACAAACCTACAGGAAGTACATATATAAAATAAAACCAAACAAAATAACCCTGGCTGCCTTTCTTTTCTTGTAAAGGGCTGCTATAATCACTGAATCAAACCAAGTATTATAAACAGATGATTACGTTAATTTAAAATGGCTTGGTTGATGTTTATGCAGCATTTATGCCTGTACTTATKTTATTATGAATGGTTTGTTAAACAGCTATAACTGGTTAACCAGCAGCAAAAGTAAATTTGTTTTAAGGATTATTGCCCAATAAATAATTTGCTGAGGCTTATCTAAGCCATATTTAATAAAATTCCTAACCCTTAAAATAGAGGAAATTCATTTGCAGCAATTACTGAGGGTTTATAACTGTCATGTGCTCTGTGTTTTACCATATACTTTACAGAGGGTAATCAGATACCTACAGATAGGTAGCCATTAAAATTAAGCATTTTTATTGTGCTGTTAGGTTATTTCCAAAATGATGCATTTACTATCTGTAGAAAATTAAAGCTGTGAATAATATCTTCACATTATTTCAAGGATGTCTTGGTAAGGATATGCTACTTTTCTTCTGGAAGAGAAGAAACAGAAAATGCAGCAACAGCTAAAATATTCACCAGTAAGAGGAGAGAGAGAGAGACAGTTCCACCTGTGACTCGTAAAGACAAAGTGGCCCTTACGGTCACAACAGCAGTCTTTTCTCCTAGATGTAAAAGAACGGACAACAAAAATATAGCAAAAAAAATTCCTCTATGGAAAAGTTGACAAGGCATTCATAGAAGATAACAATAGGATAAGGGAGAAATATCTTTCCTTCTTAAGAGCAAAAATAGAAGACTAGATTTGCAGTTATGGAAGTGAACTTCAATGCCAGGTTCTGATTCAATTCCTGGATATAACAGAGAATCCTGAAGTAATTTGGGACAAGCCCTTTGAACTTTCTGTGCCCCTGTTTTTTAAACTTCAAAATAGGATTATTAATAGAGAGACTTCTGTGTTTCAGAGAGGTGGATAAGAGAGTAAACTTTGCTTGTGAAAAGCCTGGCCACATCCATTTTGGCTAAAGGTACACTTGTAGTCAATGCGTATTTTGAGATGGGCTTTTACCTTGTTAGTTTCTGAACATACTAACTATCTTTGATTGGGGAAAACAATATTGGCTGGCCTTCTTCCACCATGGTCTTGCTGTATTCAGGAATGGGTGCAAACACCTAAAATTGTGCTAGACGACTTTTGCAATGTTTGGAATAAAACCTTCCTGAATTTGTGCTGTGTCAGCTGAAAGAAAGGTCATTTAGCTACTTTCTCCCCCAATTCCCTCTAAGAAACCAATGATGTTCAAAATGCAGTTTGTATGGACAGTTACAAAGGTTCCTGCAATTACAAGGTGAACACTCTGACAAGTGTTACCTGTTTTGGAGGTAAAATCAGAATACTTCTTAAGAAATTATGATGAATGGTAGATATATCTGCTTTTTTTGAAAGAAAAGTACAACTAAATTATGGCTACAGTTGAAAAAAGGAAACTGAATTGGTTCTATGTGTGTTGTTAGACTCTCCTGAATATTTTATGATTGCTGCCTTAACCTAAAGTTTCCTGAGTTTCCTGAGTTTCCTAAAATCATATATAATCTTCAACATAATGAGATATAAATGCAATAGCAATTTTTGTGAACTGCCCTACTTTGTTAATTGAAGTGATAAATTAATTTACATATTCAATTATTATAATTGTAAATATAAATTAATTGCAATTCTCCTACCTGGAGGCTGGTATTGATTAATAAGATTTTTAGTCATTAACAAAATACTATCTTCCCCCCCCCCCGAGAATCTCCTATCAGTTAAAATCTAAAGACTTTTCAACTCTTAACATCTTTTCCTTTCAGGAAAGTCTTATTAATGGCTAAAATTATTTCCTACAGAGAAAATTAAGGTAATAATATTTGTTTTCTGAAAGATTAATAATATCTTTTGCCTTAAAACAAAGTCAGAAAACTTTTCTTAGGTCRTTGCTCAGAAGTTAAAGGTTTTGAGGCAACTTAAAATTTTATAAGCCCTTACAGTTCTATGATTCATCATTCCAATATCCAAGAAATAAGTGGGTAGGTGTAAGCTGTGTTTTTTTCTCGTAATAGTGCAACTTAACTAGAAGCATTTGGTTTGCAGATTGATAGAAGAAAATTGTATTTTCTTATCACCTTCTGGGTAGATAATGTATTGCAAATGGAAATTTTAAAAATACACTAAAAATATCTGCAGGGAAAGAGCAACTAGTCACCCTACTTTGGCAGTGGCATAAAATGTGCGAAGGGATCAAAGCAGACCAAGCAAGCAGTTTTCAAAGTAAAATAATATTGCAGCTATCATTTGGTTTACACTGTTCCAGTAACTGCAAATTCTGGCATTTGCCTATAAAATTATAGCAAGTGTTGATACAAAACACTGTTAAATTTATATGCTTATTTTCACAAATTAGAAATCATTTTTGTTATTTATCAAACAGATTGAAAAACAGATTTTTCAGACTTAGCGATCTTGAAGCTTTTTTTTTTTTTAACTAACAGATATAACAGCTGTAAGAAAAAGCATCTTCTCTACAGATAATTCAGGGCAGAAATCTGACACTTGTTGCATTTCATCATGGAAACATCTTACCCCATGCAGGCTATATGATTATATTTTTCCTTTGACCATTTTTAAAAGGGAATATTTGCCTTTTTAACCTTTGCAGTGTCATAACCATATTATGATCTGCAATATTGACACTCCATCTGTTAAATTATGTGGGATGTTTTATAGGAGGAAAAAAAATGAAAAAAAAGGGTGTGATGTCTTTTGTAGTCTACAAGTGGAGTCTACATTTTGTTCTCCAAATAGACTTAAAGAAAACCCTGGGAGAAGCAGTGGTAAGAAATTCAAGGTTTCCACTGAAATTACAGTGTCATGTAAGTAAGGAATCTTAAGCAACTTTCAGTGTTTTAGCTCTAGACATAAAACTGTACAGGTAGATCTCAGTTCCATAAATCTTTACACAGCTTTAGCACTACATGTATGGTTAGCCTCATTAAACACAAAGAGTACAAGGCTTAGGAAATACATTAATAATTTCAAGACTAGAGCCACATTTTTTGAATAATTCAGAGATCTTTAAAGATGAAAAATGTTTTATAGACATTTGTTATAGACAGGGTATTTTTCTTTCCTCTTCTATGTATTTTTTCCTTCAGGAAAGTGCACAACAAAAATGTTCCTACAAAAATCAAACAGCAGAAGCTGATTACATTAACCTGTAGACAGAAATGGCTAGGAATTTTCTGACATAAGATTTTTAAAAAGGAAGTATGGATCAATCTAAATCAAAACTTCTCTCACAGAAATTTAATCAGGACCTTTTTCTTCCACTGAAGGTTTAATTGATAGTCAGAAGAAAAAGAGCTGTGGGGGAGAGAAAAATGCAGACAACAGACTTCTTGACCAGATCAGTGTGGGATATAGGAGATTCAGTTCAGTTTGGCTCAGATATACTAAGCGTCCCAGCTTGCATAGCTTAATGTAAATAACTCAGTGTCTCACTACTGGAAGCATTCTATGGATATACATCCCTAATTCAGTACGTATTGGAATATGTCTAATTCAATATATAATATTATCAGAACAGTTGGCTTCATCGTTAGGTAATAGAGAAATGTAGAAACATGGAATATTAGGGCTGAGAGAAGATCATCCACTTTGGTCTTCTGCTTCCAGACATGACTTACATATCTATGTGGTACTTGTCAAAAGTTTATGTAGCCTCTTCGTAAATGATGAGAACCTTTCCACAACTTCTTCAGGCAATCCACACTAATAATTCACTGTTCTTACAGGAAAGATTTTCTCAAATTAAATCAATATCGCCCTGACTGTGAATTAAACCTCTTGGTCTTCGTTCTCATTACCTTTGATTACACCCTTCCTTATGACAGTAGCCTTTTACATGCTTGCATAGTCTCATTTTTTCTCTCCTTCTGTTTCCATCTGTAAACTAAAGAGACATACGTCTTTCATTTTCTTTTCACTGGCAATCATTTATAAACCTATGGTCGTTCTCCCTGCTGTACTCTGGACCACAAATCAGCACCATCTTTATCTTTTGTGAAGTTTGATACCCGGAACTGGAGACTTAGGATGTTGTAAACTCTGCCCCCCAAATTCCTAGTTCTCTATATTGACTGGGTAAGGAACCTAGAATTAGCTGTGCTTTGTCAGATGAACTCTAGACTTACTGTTTCTCCTTTATTCAAAAGATTTGTTAGAGGTCCTAATAAATCCATGTCGTCTTTCATTGGTTATATTGCTATGCTTACAAATCAATTGCTTATCATTCCAGTATTCCTGTTGGAACTAAAGTAAAGCTAAAGCAATTTTCTTGGCTCGCTTTTACACCTATTCTTTCCACTGTGACATAAACCTGGCCACACATTGTCTGCTCTGGATATTCATGGATACTATACATGGATATTGAAATGGAATTCTGTCTTTAATTACCTCTCTGGCTATTATTACATGAGTAAATTAAATTCAATATTCTTTGCTGGTTAAATGGCCAGAGTTGCCTATATTCACAGTATACCATAAGGACAAACTACCGCTACTTTATTTATCTCCTTCCCTACCAAGACTTTTCTAACTCTAGAGCCCCACAAATAACTACTTCCCCTCCTCATATCACATGGTCTTTGAAAGAGATTTAAAAGGGTCAGAAGGGTATTTCAATCAGTGGAAACACAGAAGTTTGAGAATTCTGGTTTTGCTTTCAACTCAGTGCCTTTCTAATATCATATTTCTAACAGAATTTTTGCTTCATGCTAAGATGTAATTCCTTGGCATGTTCCTCTACCCTAGAATGTCCTTTTTCCCTTTCCTTTCTATATGACTACTCCCCTCCTAACTAATTCCCTGCACCCCATAAATAATGAAACAAAAATAAATGACCTAACCACAACATTGCTGCTGTCAAACACTACAGTTCCTACTTGAGTATTATACCTCTCCCATATTTTGGTCTGTTCTGCCTGTTCAACATGTCATCTCTTTGAAACTACTGAATTATTTGTGCAGTTTCTACTACAATGTGTACTCATTCTTGGTTGGTATTTAGGATCTAGTTAGTGTGATAAATACAATTAGAAATTAACCATGTTTCATTTTTCTAAATTGCTGTCACCTTTGCCAGTAGTGGAAATATCCAAGGGGAAAAAGATAAAATAAAAAAAAAAAAGGCGAAAAAAAGATCACTGAACGCATGGAATACTGCAAGTACTTTGGCATTTTCGATTTTCTTTCTCCAGAACCATAATCTGTTCTAGTTTGCAAATAATATGGAAGCAAGGATAGAGGACCCTTACTAGGACTAGGAGAAGATCAGGTTCAAGACCACCTCAGAAGCCTGAACATACACAAGTCCATGGGACCCAATGAGATGCATCCTAGGGTCCTGAGGGAATTGGTTGATGCAGTTGCTAAGCCACTCTCCTTCATATTTGAAAAGTCATGGCAGTCAGGCAAAGTTCCCTGTGACAGAAGAAAAGGGAATATCACACTGATTTTTAAAAAGGGTTAGAAGAAGGACCCTAGGAACTACTGACCAGTCAGCCTCACCTCAGTGCCTGGTAAGATCATGGAATAGATCCTCATGGATGTTATATTGAAGCATATGGAAGAGAGAGAGGTGATTAGAGACAGCAACATGGCTTCACCAAGGACAAATTATGCCTGACTAATCTGGTGGCCTTCTACGATGAAGTGACTGCATCAGTAGAGGAAAGAGCAATTGATTTTATCTACCTGGATAGGTTTTTAAGGCCTTTGGTATGGTCCCCCATAATATTCTTGCTACTAAATTGGAGAAATATGGGTTTGATGGGTAGATTGTTAGATGGATAAGGAACTGGCTGGATGGCCACATTCAAAGAGTTACAGTCAATGACTCAACGTCCAAGTGGAAACCAGTAACCAGTGGTGTCCCTCAAGGGTCCATACTGGGACCAAAACTATTTAATATCTTCATCAATGACCTAGACAGTGGGATTGAGTGCACCTTCAGCAAGTTTGTGGATGACACCAAGATGGGTGGTACAGTTGATACACTAGAGGGAGGGGATGCCATCCAGAGGGACCTTGACAGGCTTGAGGAGTGGGACCATGTGAACCTCATGAAGTTCAACAAGGCCACATGCAAGGTGCTGCATCTGGGTTGTGGAAATCCCCAATATCAGTACAGACTGGGGGATGAATGGATTGAGAACAGCCCTGCCAAGAAGGACTTGATGTGCAGCATAGTGATGAAAAATTGGATATGAGCCAGCAATGTGTGCTTGCAGCCCAGAAAGCCAATCATATCCTGGGCTGGATAAAAACCAGTGTGGCCAGCAGGTCAAGGGAGGTGATTCTCCCTCTCTACTCTGCTCTCATGAGACCCCACCTGGACTACTGCATCCAGCTCTGGGGCCCCCAGCACAAGAAAGACATGGACCTGTTAGAGTGGGTCCAGAGGAGGGTCACAAAAATGATCAGGGGGATGGAACGCCTCTCCCATGAAGAAAGGCTGAGAGAGTTGGGGTTGTTCAGCCTGGAGAAGAGAAGGCTCCAGGGAGACCTTACTGCAGCCTTTCAGTACTTAAAGGGGGCTTATAAGAAAGATGGGGGCAGACTTTTTAGCCRGGCCTGTAGTGACAGGACAAGGGGGAATGGTTTAAAACTGAAAGAGAGTAGATTTAGATGGGATAGAAGGAAGAAATTGTTTATGATGAGTGTCGTGAGACACTGGAACAGGTTTCCCAGAGATACCCAGGTGGATGCCCCACCCCTGGAAGTGTTCAAAGCCATGTTGGATGGGGCTTTGAGCAACCTGATCTGGGGAAAGATGCCTTTGCCCATGGCAGGGGGGTTGGACTAGATGATCTTTGAAGGTCCCTTCCAACCCAAACCATTCTATGATGCTATGACACTATGACTTACTATTAGGAACAAGTAGAAGTTAACCTTCTACTCATAGGAACTCAGAAAACTTTGCAGAGAGACAAAATCACAGTGCAAGATAGGTAGGAAATCCTAAGAACAAACAAGTGCTGAAGTAGTTAAAGACCTCTTCTGYGAATGTTCCAGGCTTTGCTATATAATAGATACAGTTCTACAGTCAGGAAAAAAATCTCTTTTAAAGCTGGTATTCAGATGGTATACAGAAGGCAAGGACTACTGATTTGATCTGGGAATATTTAGTCATTGACTACAACAATGATTATTTTTTTTTAAATAAGAGACAATATATATTTCATAAATTCATTCTGATACTACTGAGATGTAACAACTATATAATTACATAGTCCTATGCAAATATATTAGAGGGAGATTTAAGTAGGACATGGCTTTATACTTCTTTTATGTATATGTGGGAGTTTTGCTACATGCATTTAGAAAATGCGAATTCCTAATGGGCCATTCAAGTTGTTGTATAATCTTCTTAGAAAAACGTAGTTTCATCAGCCCTTTGTCATCATAAYGGAAGTGTAACATCCTTGTATTCGTCATTTAAGATAAATTGAAAGCTGTAATTAAGATAGCAGCTTCTTACTACTTTGTTAACTTGATTATTTAATTAGGATAGAAAGGCACACCATTTTGAAACAGAATTTGAATTTTTAATCTTTTTTGGGTTATTTTAGTTTGTAAGGTCGCTGAACAGCAAAACTGGTAACCATGTGGATGTCTTTCTTTAAAATATATTTTTTATAAGATTATCTTTAAACACCCTGATTCAGACACCAGTAACTTGGCCACTGTTTGCAGTGCTAATTAGCTCTCATGYAAAAGATTTTAAAAGATATGGGAAAACATTCCCAGAAATTGGCCAGATCAAGGGACAAAATGGACATCATATATGCCTGCATTTTTTTTTCCTGTTGATTTTTTTGTTTATATACCCAAAATGGACACTGTTAAAAGTTTGAATAATATATTTTCTCTAGATTTTATAAAAGCCTCATGCTAAAACCCACAGAAGAATTTGATTTAGAAATTATTATTTTAAACATAACCTCTAGTTAAAACCTAGTTCCATAAGTCAGTCAAATGCATTTTTGACTACACATTTTTAAATAATGCTAATAAATCCTAAATGCAAAGTTTTGATTTACAAATCTTCCTTGCACTTCAGATACAAATGACAAATTTATAAATTGAGACTTGAAAGCTGTTCAGTCATTATAAACTCTTATCTAATTTGAGGTTGACATTCCAAAAAAAGTAGCTCTTCAATACTATGTATCAAGACTCACGCAGCAAGACACTTTGAAAGACACTTTAAAAAAGCACCTGTATTTCAGGTGAGCACTCTAACAACACTCTGTATACATAAAATGAGGCATAAACCCACTTATAACACTGAACTATTTCCTTTCAAACCTGCAGTGTTTTAGAAAGCTGAGAGCACGGAAAACTTCTTAGTTTACAATGAATTTTAAACAGCACTCTCCTAACCCTCAGTGGATATTCAAGCCGGAAAAGAAATAGGTTTCACAGAACATAGGGCACAATGGAGAAGCTGTGATTCTAGCTGTTGCTCGGGTACAGGAGTTGTCTGTTGAACAATCCAACTGTGGCCACCACCATGTACCCTGCCTCGAATTATATGATACGGTGCTGCACTTCTTCCATTCCCTTCACTCTAAATCTGGGTTAGTAGACTGAGGATGCCAAAACTGTGTCACTTTAAGATCATTCATACTGGGGGGGAAAGGCTGTGTCAGGTGCTATCCCTGTCATGTAATAAACAGCAAAGGGGCTATAAACTGGAACTTCTGTAAGTCAGTTAGCCACCCAATTTCTTTCTCGCCATCCTTTCTGTGTCACTGAGAGTAGCTGCACACCTGCTTTTGTCTCAGGTACTAGCACTATCCAGGGACTACAGCAGGGACAGGAAAGTACAAAGGTAAAACTTGCATCCTTTTCATACCAGTGTTCATGAATATGTTGATTTTTATTGATCACCTATACCTATGTCTGTGAACCTCACAGAATCTTTCCTGCCTCTGTGGTATTTTATGTACTATGAAATACAATGAAATGCTATCAGAGGCAGAATTCTGTTATCACTTTAACATGAATGCTGGTGGCACTGCAAGTGATATTTTCAGAATAAGGTGCTTGTTCTTGCCTTATTAAATTCAATCTGCTAGGTGAATTTTCTGTAGGAGGAAGTGTTAGAATGGACTGCTTAAAACTGTGGTTATAGTCAAGTGGCTGTCAATGTGGAGCTCGTTATTTAACATATTGGTTATTCTTTGTGTAAATTGTGACTACTTTCCTGACAAAAGTAGGCTTTTACAATAGCTGACACTAGAGTACTAATTCAGCTATAGAAGACATTGGATTTTACTCCATTTTATGCAGATATTATTTTTGTTGATATTATATTTGATTCTGATTCAAGAATACTTATTACAAGTGATGAGAGTCCAGGAAAAAGGAGACAGAATAGACCAATTTTCTAATCTCAGATTGAATTCGTTGGTCTGATGAGAAGGAAAAAAACCAAACCAAACCAATCCAAACAAACCTAAAACCTGATCACTGAGATACTGAGCAAACTTCAATAGAAAAGGCTGAGTGATAGTCAGGGAAGAACCCTGAATTCTCACACACTGTAAAAACAGTCACTATCTAGAATACAGTCTCGTTTCAAGGTCAAAATAAGGTTAAGAATGTTTTATCTAAATTCCCCAAAGTTAAAACCCTAATTTCTCCTATAGGTTACATTCTCCCTCTCACCATGCTTCTTAACTGGGAAAAAAAAAAGTTGGTGTCATCCATACTACCTAGTAAGAATGGCATTTGGCCCATAATAACCTCCAAACTATTCTCAGGCAGTGTCTGGGAGAGAGCTCATTGACATAAACCAAAATTATGCCAGAGATTAGATGTGAGAGAGTCAGGTGGGAATCTATATCTACAGTTTTATCAAATGTTAAATTAAATTAAACTGAAGCATTTTTGTCTGCAGATTAAATCTTAGTGACATCAAAAAATTAAAATCTTCTGAAAACTTTATTTAAAATTGAAACAAAACCTCTTACTCAATAAAAAAGTCCACCAGATTCCTGAAAGTATTGGGGATCAATGTCCAGCAGTGAAAGGAATTAGGAGGCAAGGAAAAAGAAAGACTTTCTGACAAAATATTAAGCATTTTCTCATCAAAATTCACTCTGAATGGCTAAAGTAAAAATCCTAACCAACATCAAAAAATTTAAGATAACTAAGTGAAATAAGTTTTGCTTCTGTGGATGAACTTTTAGGTGCAGTGACTATATTAGGAATAGCACTTTATGGTTCAGAAGTGCAAGATACTGTGTTTATGGTACAGAGCAGGGACTGACATTGTATGTCCAGTGTTTGTACATGCACTTAAGAGCCTGGCTGGTGAGTGAAGATGATTTAGCTCAAGAGCATTGAGGAGGTTACCTCCTCTACCAGTCRTCTGCTCCATCCTCTGGTTCATGAACAACTGACTTGGTTGTAGATAAGGTCCTGACAACTAGAGTTCACTGCATGGACTCAAAAGAAATTGAGACAAAAAAATTAAGACAAATCAAAATCAAACTGACCTTGGAAAGGTTATAAGAGAAATTTAAACAGCTTAGCATTTGATTCAAATAAAGCTTAGCATGGGCGGAGGGCRTAAACTCAGGGCATGACTTTGTCAGAARCCCCAAGATATGCCACTTAATTTTGTACAGCCTAGTTCTTACCTAAAAAGAGCTCCTGTAACTTTCTAATCATTTTTTTCAGTCATGACTAATAGCTGAAGTAGTACTGCAAAAGCAGCACGGCCACCTTAATAAAACAATTGTCTTCTTTTTGATTGCAGTAACATTTATACTACCAGTGAGGTAATATCTTCATCTAAGAAGTTGTTAATGTAATTTTCATTTTAATCCATTTTTTGTGTTGTCAGAATTGTACCAAAATGCTTTTGTGTAAAAAGCAATTGAGTCCTGGTAGTGGTCATTGCTGCAAAGCTCACGTCAAAATTTCAGTCTCTGAAGTACATATTAAAATAATAATATATGGTATTTGTTCTCAAAAGGCATTAGTTTTCTAAGCAGTAAATGTGAATAGTTAATCAACGCTTAATTACATTTATCTGCATTTGAATACAAGAAATAAATAATAGCAAAGTAGTACCTGAAATTCATGTGGTAAACCATTGTTACAAATCATTTATGAAGCGTCTTGAAAGCTCCTTGTGTGATGAAGTGACATTATATATCCATTGTTTTTCCTCCGAGATCAGTCAAGGTTCAAGCACTGTCAATAAAATAGCATTCGCAACCACTTACCCATCCTTCATGTAATAGCAGACATCATCAATCATTTCCACTTCAAGAAAAGTTCAGATCTGTCTACGTGAGTTCTATTCAAGCAAACATCACTGTCGTATTTGAGTGCCTTAYAAAAAGGAACTTTAATTTAAGATATAGCTGAACAAGTGAACTGTATTTATCCCTACTCTCCAAAATGTTACTGAGATGCATTTTTCCTTCTTTTTGTTTTTTCTTTTAGTGTGTATTTGTGTTTTGAGCTTCTCCTTTTGCTGCTGTTGCTGTATTCTGGGAATAATAAATAAGAATGTCTTAGATTCTGTTCTAACAATCATGACATCTGGAACTTGTCCTGTTTTCACTAAAATTTTACAGTTAATTTTTTCATTTTTGTAAAATGCAACTCTTGAAGGAAATCAGGGCCACTAATCAATAGAGACTTTTAAGTAACTTTGTACTTATACATAAAGTACAAAGACTTACAATAGCTTAGCAAGGAAATCATTAAGAAGCAGACACCCAGCCATTAAACAACAAAAGGATAAATAGTGTTTCCAGCAAACACCAGTGAAAGAAGGTAATTTTGATATCCCATACTGTCCAAAAGCTTCAGAAGCTCTCTTTGATTACCAGTACTTCTCAAMAAGTACTGCAGATTAGTCACTAACAACAGATTTCAAGGTTTGTCATACCACTAGAATCGATCACTGCCGTCCCCTTCTTTGGATTAAAACTTTCTCATTGCATGTCTTCCATTTGTTGATTTCAGCCTCCAGTGAAGATTAGTAGCTGATAGTGATATCCTGGCTACGGAACAGCCTAGTGCCTGTTGCTTACTTGTGAAGAGAGTATGTTACAGCAGAAACTGAAGAGTCTTCACTGTAAGGAGAAGAAATTACACTGGAGGGGAAGCAACTCATCCCTACTGTCATTGCAAAAGAAGTAATCAGATGAGATATTCATTCAACACATTAATTAAACAGTAGCCCTACACGTTAATTAAACAGTAGCCCTTACCACTTCGATGAAGTAATTTGTTCATAATACTGACTACTGTTGACTACTTCAGAAATACTAATGTCCTCTTCCTGTTTGTCATCTAAACAAGATCATTATCCAATGTCACCAATACCCTTTACTTTCTCTGACATAAACAGAAACTTCCTTAGGAGTCATATAGCAGATGAGGGAAGGAAGAAACACAGGTAGCTTAACAATTACTTTCTGTTTTTTCTTTTCTTGAAAAAAGGTTGGATATTCCCTGGTTTTAGAGGCTCTAGACAGTTTGTTAAGTGATTTTCAAACCACTGTACTTTACTACATGCTATTCTAAAAAATGCCTTCACAGTTTCTCTTGGAAAAAGTCAGCTATGTCACAGATTTCTTTTACTAACCATAAGGAATATGTTTCTGAATAACACATGGTTTCTGTTGCTCTTGTCACTTTAATGGCCTTTCATCTTGGAAAACTTAAGACTTATTCCTCACAGAATGAAATTTGGTGACTGTGTTCCAAAAAGATTAACTCAGATTTGTACAATTTTCTCCAAGAAGCAGGCAGATAGTTTTTAACAATCTGAGGTACTGATTTTAGATCAGTGCACAAGCATTTGGAGTTGATATGATTTTCCTGTCTACGCTGTGTTGATAGCATACTTCAATTCTAGATCAGAGTTGTGCTGGTCATAGCTCAATAACTATATCGTTTGAGGATAACTTTCTCTCTGAACCAAGCTTATTTTTGGACTAGGCTGAGATGAAATTCTGGTCAGCTTTGTCTGATTTGGTCTTTAATTTTCCTCATCATTTCAAATTTCCTTGTTTTCCCCTTGACTTGCTACAAGCTATCAAAGGCTCCCAGCAGTTTAAGAGTCTAGTGACAGTCAGGATTTGTACAAATAGCACTATACTATACTATATTATACTATACTATACCATACCATACCACATTAAGCTACGCTACGCTACACTACACTACACTATATATTTATTTGATTTGATATATAAGTCCAACTCTCTTACCCATGCGAGTTGGTAGGATTTGGGGTACTTTTCTTGTGAAAAGCAATGCCTGTGAAAAGTCCATTAAAAATGTGTCCTTTTACTGCCCATCTACTGTTCCCCGTTGAGACAAAGATAAAGATTCTGGTCACACCCAGGTAGAGATGACTTCTTCATTTTTTATCCTAACTTGTATTGTATATATCGTACAGAGGGGGACCAACCTACTGTGTAAGGCAAGAAAATAGAAATACAGGAAATACAACCCAATTCTTAGAGAACAAATCTGATATTTATCAGATAAACGGAAAGGGAGGTAGAAACCTTCTCAGGCAACAGAAAAGAAGAAAAATGAGATTAGTCTGTGACAACAGATCTCAGACCATGCTTCTAAAAAATATTCTAGTTTAGAAGAGTTTTTGAAGTTTCTGAGTTCCATCACTGTCTTTAGCAGGACTATTAGTACAGGATAAGGCCTCATCCAAGGCTGACTGTAATAAACTGAAAATCTTCCACCAACTACAGCAAGCTTTAGAATCAGAGTTTATGATAAACGTTCATAATGCGCAGAGTCGAATTTCCCTTTCAGTGATAACATCTCATTAGCCAGATCTTATAGATAATTACGTGGGCCCAAAACTCATAAGCAGTATTCATAGAACTTGTAAGTCCAACATGTAAAAAAAAAATCTTAGAAAAACAGCTGTTCTTTGACGTTTCTGAGCTGCAGCCGGAACCAAATCCTCCCCGTAGTTCTGAATCAGACACAACCACAGTGCGATGGGTCCTTACATCAGTCACTGATGAGAGACTGTGTGATTAGGGCCATTAGGGCACACGTCTGTCTCACATGAAATTTTATTCTTAGTATCAGAAATAGTAAAAATATGGATGCATCAATGACTTAAGTGGAAAATGGATTGAAAGAAATTTTTCAAATGCACAAGTGGGAGCTGGCTACTACCACTAGTGTCTTATAAAAACCTTACCTATGATTTCTTTTTGTACTCTTAAATTATGACTTGGCAGCAGAATATCTGCCAGTGACCTGTGGCAAGTAATAGGTTTTTACATTATCCTCTTTGTCAGAGGTCATTTATAAAATTAATTCTTTAAGGAGTTCTGAAAAAGGGCAAATCCCGTTGATTGCTTGCATTTAAAACAGGAAAACAAACACCTGAATAACACAGCTTTTCCAGCTACAGAATTATTTCTTTTCTAGTTCAAACAATATACAATTTTGCTGTACTGATAATTTTTTACAGGAATAATTAGTGGTCATACTTTTTGTTATATAAATTATGATTATGTTTTTTAAATCATAACATGCAACTTAGGATGTTCTTGCAATATAATTTATGCAGATTTTATTAAAGAGTCAGACTAATATCTTTCTAAAGATATGGAATAGTCAATTACACCATAATTTCTAATTACTTCGGGGAACTCTGAATACTCTATGCCTAAAATTATAATGATGTGTTGCTGTAGTCATTATGTGAGGAGTTGCAATTTGATTTGGGTGCACTGACCCCATTTTTATCATTTCTTTTCTTTTATTTAATGCCACCTTCCACTAGATATAACACACAGATGTTTTTATAAAAGGTTGGAGATAGGGAATTTATTTTTACCAAAGAACGAGGTCTGTGTTTTTTCTTTTTCATTCACATGTCTTTTGATTCACCTAAATCAGTGTGATAATTATAACCAAAACCTCTTTAAAAAAAGAAATTTTATCTATTTACTATACATACCTTGGAACAAGCCTTTCATTGACTCTAATAATGGAATATGCACTATATTCTGCGATACAGCTGCACGCATTTTCTTATCTGTTGATATGTAATTTACCTGTGTTTACTGTGATCGTCTGGTCTATATAACAGAGGCAAAAAGACTTCCCTAAATTAAATCTCCCTTCAGTGAGAATATGTCAGAAAAATATGTATTCATGATATTAAATTTACCATTGATAGAGGATGCACCAGAAAATCAGATAATGCAATATTGGCAATGTATACCTGCCATGGTTAATAGCTGTCTTTTTTTAAAATCTTCACTGTATTTCAAGTCTGAACCTGTCCTGTTTCGAAATTATCAAGGAAGAGCAACATATTGATCTTCACAAAACAGCTCTGCCAGGGTACAATTGTTGAAGGTTGTATTTCAATTGATTTGTTCTTTTATATATATATATTATAGAAAAAACACAAAATTTGTTTCTAGGAGTCTGTAAAAAGTTGATGGTATTATACAATGCTTTATAGAAGTGCAAGAAAAAGAATAGCATGCTAATAGCTTTAGATATCTTTACACTGTATGAAGAGTTAGATATCAGCAACATTTATAAATCTCAGTTTTTTGGGTGGAGGTTGGTCTTTTTTTTCTTTTTTTCTTTTCTTCTCTTTGTTGCATTCAATATTTAGGCTTTGTCACACAAGACATATTCAGATATGAATCTAGAGAGTTGCAGACCAATACTTATTTCCTGAACGTAAGGAGACTAATGATCTTTCGGTATAGTGCCCTTCATACCAAGGCACCTTGGCACCTTAACTAATATGTAATACCAGGAGGCTGAAGTTTATTAGCATTTGGAAAGTGAAATTTGCTGGAACATAGATTAGGGAACCCACTGGGCAAATTCTTAGGCCATTTCAGTTTAGCACAGCATGAATTCTTAAGCATGGGTCCCAGTGTTTTACTAAATAAAAATGTCTCCTGAATTCAGGTCCTTTCCAGACAGTGATTTCCCAGCCTGTGATCAGTGTACATCACCTAGCTTCAGTCCAACTCACCCAAGATGATCTGATAGCTGGAAGAGTGAAAAATACATTCATACTATTTGCAAACCATTATCTCCCAAAGTTTTGCTTGTTCTTTTTAGATTTTAAATAAACACTTGTTATAGAAATATACAGTAGACAAAAGACATTCGTTTCAGAAAACAGTAAGTTCATGAATTCCGACTGGAAGGTTTTTCTTTTTTCCCTGATTATTATTTTTTGAAATGGGTAGCCATTTTCTCCAGATCATCAACCTGTTCCCATGGGTACAGTGATGGTGAGCTATGATATATACAGCTCTTTGTAGGTTTAAAGCCAATCGTAAGTTTATTAATAATCCTTGCAGATCCATGGTATCGCTGACCTTAAGAGAGGCATAAAAGTTAGTCTGTTTCCTGGGAGTGTGCTGACAGGCATTCATGACATCTCTTTTTCCAAGAAAAAGAATGCAATGCTGGTAATTTGAAAGCTTTCTTTCTACCATTAGAGCAAATGAAGTATAAATCATGTGTGTGGTAAACCACATAAAGGAAAAGTAAAATGTCATCTTCCTAAGCAAATGATTTCAAAGCCTAGTTAAATAATAAATCTATGAGTAATAACCAAGGACAAGAGAAAAAAAGTACTGTAAGCACAAACAGATGCAAAAGCAATTTAAACAGTTTAAGATTAACATATTTGAGGCTCATTTCCCAGGCTGGTAAATATTTTTTTAAAAAACTTCAAACAAATGGGGATGCTACCAGTGTTAGAGACACGGTGAAAGAACATTTTTCAAAAAACAACACAAAATCCAGTACAGGTTTAGTTCTGAGGGAAAAAACCAAACCAAACAAACAGCCCCCCCMAAAAAAACCCTGTAACACAACCAAAAAACCTCCCACCTTTTACATTCTGTATTTGTAGAGAAACTGCTGTGTAGCTAGTTCTCCAGAGAATCTAGCACTTTGCTATAGAGCCATCACTTCCTAAATGAACAAAAGTAAAGCATAGATGCTAGGTGACATAAAGAGCTGAAGAAAAGGAACACATAACTACACAAGGGCTCTTGTGGAAAATATAGAGAAGCTAAAGTTGAAGGACATGTGATCGCAAAAGATAAGACAGCTAAAAGCAAAGATCGGWAGCAATGGATAATGAATATTCTCAAAGGTTAGCCCTTTAGAGACTAATCATTAATTACTGGACATGTTTAATTAATAAAATATCCTCTAGCAAATAAAAATTCCTTTCAATTTCATAATTGAAAGTCAAAAACACTTTGTCAATAAGTAGCTAAATCTTCTGATTTTCTGAACTGAAAATATGACCAAAACCACTATTATTTTGCTAAAAATAAACAGAGCAATATGAGCAAATCAGTTTAATTATCCTCTCATGTACTTTGGCATTCTCCATTTATTACATTAATAAGTAAGTATTTTGTTGTAAAAATGTGTTAATAGTGTGAAATAACATTTTTTAAGACTCAGAACCTGCTGAATGTAATAAGGGTAGGCAATACATTAAGATTTAATAACAAAGGTATAATTTCCTAAAACAAAGGCATCCAATATTAGAGAATGAGCACCTGTCACTTTATAAATAGTTAGTCACCAAGTCTTCATAAGAGTCTAAAACACGTGAAGAAGGGTAAGAAGACCAAAATCTGGATTTCCAGATAGAACATGATACCCTCACTGCTGGAACAAACCAACCTGAAAATTAATGATCTTCTATCAAATGGTTTAGCATACCAGGTTATTAAGAATATTCAGTCTTCTTCTGTCATCTTAATCAAAAAGAGTTAATGATACCTGATTCAGCAAACATGACACTGAAAAAAATGAGTTGTAGTCAGTCATAGAAATTTATTTCTTCCCTTATGGATATATGAGCTATATATGTAGATGTAAAAGTAAGACTTTAACAAAGCAAATGAAAATATAACAATCCACTGTGGAGGAAGACATGGATAAGCAGTACTTAAGCAATTACAAGGCATACATCACAAGCCATAAGCCATATACAAGTTCATGGGACCTGAAGTGGGACACTCAAGGTGCTGAGTGGTCTGGATAATGACATTGGAAAACTACCATCTATCATCTTTGAAGGCTGGCAATCACAGCAATCAAGGAAGGTGTTTGGTGACTCGTCCCTTCCAACCTACCTTATTCTGTGTCTTGGAGTTCAGGCATTCTTGGCAAAGGAATTTGTCTTCAGTCACTGGAAAGGAAAACAGAACGTGAAGGGTTTCCCCAAACCCCTTTTTTTTCATGTGAAAAGGGGGTTTTCCATTTCCATTTCCATTTTGCATTAGATGGGGGCTAAATATTTTCTAACCATCTCTATTGTACAGAAAAAGGTACTAAATAAGTTATGAATAAGGATGGCAGGTCCTAGAAAATTTCTGTAAAACGGCTTAAAGGAAAATGTAGAAAAGCAAGTGGTTGATAAAGCAACTCTTTGTCATGCTTTTAAGGATAATTTGGTTTGGGTGTGGCAAGGTCTCCTACAGAGCTGAAGGAACAGCAAATATGGAGATGTTGGACCCAGCATGCAACTTGCCAACAGCTCTAAAATATATCAGGTTTGTTCTGCCTTCTAAACTTACAGAAAAGACAAGTCTTGTACAGGGCTCCCTTGCAAATTTGGGTGGTATGCCTATAAAAACATTTCTCACTTAGACTCCTTTGGGAAATTTCTGATGACAATCTTTGGTGGAAAAACCTTTGCTTTGTTTTTTGCCACTCTCAAGGTGAAGAAAAAATTGTAGAATGCTGGAATATATGTAGGAAAACAATGGCAATGTAGAAAAATAAAAAACTCTGTTTTTTTTCTTTTTTTCTGAAGTGTCATCTCAGTTATACCTAGAGAGTCAGAAATGTGAAGGTCTTCAAATCCATGCTGTTAAAGCAGTCCAGTAAGACCTTCTTGGGTCTTACCACACTCCCCTGAAGAAATAAGCTAAGAATAGTAGGAATACTCCATAACATTTACATAGAAAGGATTATGTGTGCTTACAATGACAGTATTTTTTTTCTTCTATGTACCTAAGTTCTACAATGAAAAATGAGTAGGCACTGAATCCCAAAGTTCAACTAGAATGCATGGTACAGGGTCAAGTGACCATCTTTTTACAAATAGTCTAAATTGTTTTATTATTGCTGCAGAGATTACCTGCTCAAGCACCAGAATCAGCAGACGGAAATCTGACTTGCTTTCAGAAATTATGTTAAAAATACATTCTTTAAAAGCAGTATTTCTGTCATAAGAGTCCTCCAGTTTGTGCTACATTTTTTTGTTTTGTTTTTGTTTTGGTTTGTAGCTGTGATAGGCTAAATCTACCAGTAAAGCAAAGCTTATAAGGAAAGATCTTATTTTTTTCAGTATGGTTCCTAGAAAATGTTGAAAGACAATCCTAACAATGATGATATTCCCATCTCTGATGGCTGCCCAGGCAGCCAAAAAATTCCACACAAATTTTCACCTGTAAAAGAAAAATGTCATAGATGCCACAAACACAGATAAGGATATTGATTTTCCTTGGAAGACACTTGTGCACAAGAGAGATGGGCAATAATACTAAAAAAAAAAAAAAAAAGAAAAGAAAAGAGACAGGGTGTTTTCAGGAAAACTAAAAATATTCAGGGGAAAAAGAACATGGCAGTTAAATTGGTATCTGACGTTTCCTTTTTTGAAGCCACTAAAGAATTCCCTATTTGTCACAGCCTTTTGCTGGATGTACTGGGTTACTTTGCATGGCTTAAACCTCTTGATCCTAAATGTTGATCCAAAAAGCAAAGCGAAACAAAACCCCAATATTGATTCTGAACAGTATCCAGCTATTACCTCTAAAGTCCTTACTTGGTATTACTTCTAGACACAAACTATCCAAAGGTCTCAGCCCAAACATTAGGCTAACTTCCCACGTTTAAGTATTGGTGATTACGACATGCCTTCTGCAGATGTAAGACAGTTTAATCAAATAACAAACTGGAGGATGTCTACCCTGAGAATAGGAGCCCTATCAAAACAGTCTTTATTCTTGGTATGACTAGATACAGATTAAACCCAAGAAGTATACAACTGCATGGAAAAAAAAAAACCTTATTTTGTTCAAGACTTTTAATTTTTTCTTCCTTTAGTGAATTGTTTATTTTTCATGAGGCTGAAGTGTTAACCTGACACTTAACTTTCCTCACTTTAAGACTGGAAAGTGCTGTGAGAGTTACAAAGTCACTCTCTGTGTCAGATGACCTTGTCTCTTTTCTTTCCTCCTTCTTCCACATCRTTGTTCTCTGTTTTGCCTGGTAAGCTTCTTATTTAAAGCAAACTCTGTTTCTTTTTTAACTTCCTGTCCTTTTTCATGTGGCCATGTGGTCAGCTTTAAAGCCACTAGTAGATGAAAATCCCACATCAGGAGATCAAGAACTTAGTTACCAGTCACCTTGAATCCAGGAGACAAAAAAGACCCAAAACAAAACAGAAAAAAACCACCCCCAAACAAACCAACCAACCAACCAAACAGAAAAAACATGAGCAATTTGGTAAGTATTACATCCTATTATATTCCTAAGGAAGAAGTATCAAATCATAATGCCTCATGCTCAATATTTATTTTTTGTATGTATTTCTGTTATTGATAACACTGCTACTAAGTAGCATATTTGGCTGTACCTCAAAAATGTGATATTATAATAAAAGAAGCAAAATAAAAGGGCATATAGAAAAGCTTATTAAAATGCACATCAGGAGGTGTTTGAGGTTTCTGTGGGTGGATAAATCCACCAACATTTCAGCCTCCTGATGCATATCCTTTACTTTATTGCTAGAATGGAAGATTAGCAGCCTACAGAGTGCTCCATGAAAATTAAATCAGTGTTTCTTTCTCTGACAGATTGTTTTGAGTGAGATTTTATTAACATTTTAATTACATTAACGGAATGAAATGTAAATATATTGTGAGCTTTACATACCTTTGGATTCATAAGAAGTGAAGTAGTTTTACAGAGGTTATTTTTGAGACTGGAAAGGAGAGGAGCAATTCATTCCTTGAGATGGTGGATGAACAAATGTTATTTAGAGAAGTTTACTGAAGGAAAGTTTACTAAATATAACATTTTGTATATATTTTATCCTAAATATCTTTTCAAACAGTAAAAAATACATTCTTTGCCTACTTAAGCTTTTTGAATAAGAGAACCATAAGAAAAATTATAGGGTTCATGGCAATAAAGAATGTGAACACTAGAGAATACAGAAATTATAATTAATAATTTAATATAATGCAATGAAGGCTAAACTTCCTATAAATTCCTTTGAAAATATACAGAAGAATAATGATGGGATTCATTACCCCTAACCTGGGTGGATGAACATGACATATGTATGTTAATCATTATAGACTACCTTAATAGTAGAARGAAACGACCACTTCCAGGAAACAATTCTTCTCACCCTAAAATATGTGCATATAATCGTGGAGATTAATTCCCTTAATAATTTTTTAGTTCCTCATGCTGACTTTAAAGGGAGTCTAAGGTGACCATCTAATTTTTAGAAATCTAAAGACAGATAGAGGCACAGATTTAAAAAAAAAAAAAAAAAMAACACAACAAAAAACCCATAAAACAGTTTTTTAAAGATAGCTATATGAATTAAATAACCCAGTTCTCCCTGTTCTTCAGTACAACACTAATATTTCAGATGCTTTTAATAATTTTATTGACACAGACATAAGCCTCTCAAAACAGGTTGGTTTCTCTCTCCTGCTCCAGATTCAAGATATCTATATATTCATCCTGCTTCATTTCAGAGATAAATTCAGAAAGCACAGATAAATCATTGGATTTTGAATCCAGCTACAAGAGAGAAACCTACTTTTGTCAAAAAAAATCAGTAAGTGCATATTGCAATCTTGCCTGTATCTCAGATCTCATGGATATCTGGATCAAAAACTTGCATTATAAGCCTTCCATTTTTTCCCCCAAAAGGTAAGTACCTTGAAAAAAAAAATCATAATTAAGCACAAGATTTTTATATACTTACATACTTACACTTATTTATAAGTATGCATGTTGTGGGAATCAAGACATCTGCGACCTTTGCAGAAAGAATATTGAGGAGAAATAAGAGGTGGACAAAAAGCACCCAGGTCTGTTTGATCTAGTAAATAAAATAGGTCATGCAGGGATATGTGTATGTTCCGGTTTCCTGTTACGGTTCTTTGTAGAAACAAATGTCAGAATAGGAAACGTTAGAAGGAATTACATCTGTGGAGTTCTCATCTTGGAATCTGTGCCAGGATGAAAACTGATATGGCTTTGGACACACTTCTTTGCTGAAATGGTAAGACTTCAGCAAGGAATAATTCCTTAGATCACTCAAAGTTTTATTTGCTGTTACTTCATATGGGGAGGCCCTGAAGAGTCTACTATAATTCTCATTAAGAAACACTCACTGGACTGTTCCTCCTATAATTTACTTAAATGCAATAGTTCTATGTTGTTATGATGCCCCATAAACTTGACAACTAGCTGACTACCAATGTAATAAAATTATGTCAATGATCTTAATGTTTCCTTGCTTTTCTTGATCAGTGTGCATCAATGCATTGTATCTTCGGTTTATACCAATATTCTGGTCTCTGAGACAAGGACTATCTTTAGCTGTTACATTTGTGTAGCATTTAGCAGGAATAATTTATCATTTGAGACTAAGATTCCTTGACACTACAGCAGTGCAAATTATTATAACTTCGTAATTCCTTATGAAACAATATAAAATTTCTGGCAAACCGTCTGCCCTTTAGTGCCTATGGGTATTGAACAGACTCATGTGAGGAAAGGCTCAGTCAGAGAATTTGAATGATTTACTCAAACAATGCAAAATTAGGATGTAATTGCTGCCAGAACATTTGGCAAATGTGGCAAATTCCTGCTTGTTGTTCTAGAATAAACTTGAATGGTCCCTGGGCTCCTGCTTTGACTTTTTATGGCTAGAAAATGAAATTAATTCCTCCTTAAAAAGAGTAAAATAATGTTAGAAAAATATTCTGTGTGATGGGACTTTTGGAATAAATGAAGCTGGTTACCGACTTTGAAATATCTAAAATTACCTGAGGAAATGAAAAACTAAAATTAGGAATGCATTTGAGCTTGTGAAATCAACTAGTGCTAAAAATATTTGGAATATCATCTAATAAATCTTATAATAGATGACTTCAAAACCACAAAAGGCTGAATGAATTCCCCTAAATTGCTAGAATTAAAGGGCTTAACATTAATATTTTACATGGTCTAAGTTTTTTGCTCCCACTCCTCAAAATGATCATTTTCAAAGGTAATAATAATAGATAACAACTAATAATAAAGAGGCAACTATGGCCACTTTTTCTGCTAAGGGATGTTGTAAACGGCTGATCCTCTGCCTGCCTGGTGCCCCTGCCCAGACCTGGGACTTCCTGCTTACCAGCAGGTCCCGCGTGGAGTTTGCTGCAATTGACACACGTGCACACCCAACACACCTGGTTTGGGGGAGATACAGGCACTCATACCCCGCCAGCAGCCAGCACCAGGCAGCCGGGCTGTGTCTGCTGCCCTGCTCCAGCTGCCGGCGCCGATACCCTCACTCGCCTCGCTCACCCTGGTCTGCTGACACCGCAGGCCTGGGGCACCTGCACCCTCATCTGATGCTGGTCTCTAACCCCTAATCCACTCACTCCCCCCCAGCAGCCGGCACTTCGTCCCTACAGCACTCACAGCTGCAAGGGACAGCGAGTGAGGAGGCGCAGGAAGAGCTACCACAGGATTTAAGGAGAAGACAGGCCAGGCTGGGGGCATGAGGTGCAGACAAGCCTGTTGACTTGGCCATGGTCTGCACACAGCCAGACCGTCTTATACACAACCCTGTCCGCCTCCTACCCCTTTGCTCCTCCCCATCCCCTTCCCCTACATGCTCTCTCCTAAGTTTTGTGTAGTTCCACTGACACTCCCCTCAAATATCCCAAATCCCTGTGTTCTTATTTCCCCCTTCTTATGAGTGACAAAGCCCAGGCTGCTCCTCTTCAAAGCTGTGCCTGGAGTTTCTCAATGGCCCATCGGTTGGTGAGTGGAGATTTTTTATCCTTGGCACTGTCTCTGCTGTCCTTTGCCTATCACCTTTGTGTCTGTGTGTCTTCTTGTTTATCACTTCCCCCTTTACTTATTATCCCCTTTGCACTGAAGAGGTTCTTGATGGGATCACCTSCATGAAGCGGATGCTCTCACCTTCCACATATGCTTACAATTTCTTTTTTCAGACATATGATTTTATGGAATATTTTGAATTTTGAGAAACAGGCAAATAAAAAAATTAATAGATTTTGAAGTTTACCATACTATATACAGTTAACAAACCACAGAAGAAGTGTAACTTCTTCTATCAGTCCCATCCAGATATCCAAGACATCTTTAGTAGCCCAGAGTATGCAAAATGTCACATAAGTTCAAGGTTAGCAAACTGCTCATTATGAATTATTGTAGATTGTAAAAAAATATCCAAAGACTGTAAGCAAATAAATTTTTGTGATGAGAGAGAATGTGTTCTCCATGTCTTGAGTTTCCCCCTTTCCCAAAAAAAGTCTATTCTATTGATATAGTAATTTCAAAAGTCTGAAAACTAAATTCCATCCTTTTCCTTCGCAAAATCTTACTCAAATACTTTCAAATCATATTGAAGATGCTAGCAGAATTTAATTGGGGCATAGCTATTTTTCAGAACTTCTTAATAATCACTCCTTAAGGAGTTCCTTAAGGAACTCTCACAGATGAGAGTTCAGGATTTTGATTAAAATAGGGATACCACAATAGTTCCCTGTATAATACTTTTCATAGTGACGTTATGATTTGGATGTGGCCTTTAGCCACTGCCCAAATGCATATAAAATATGGTAATAAACATGTATTATAAAATGCTACAATTTTTATAATTACTTTGGTGATTTTCCATTCTTGCCATTCAAAAATTAATGCTCTTGTGGAACAGAAGAACTTAATTTTTATGCATTTAAATTAAAAGGATTAAGGTAAAAAACCATAGTCTATAGGAATCTCTTATGACACTTTGGAATGGAAAAATATTTCCCTTCATTTCCATCCCTTATGTATACCGTAAAATTCTTACACATATAGAAGCATATAGCAATCATAATAGCAGAAAATACAGCTGGTATATTTGTATCAGAGTAGTTTAGAAATACAATGAGACATGAAAACTACCTTTTTATGTCCAGAGTGACCTATAAACAAGAGAATACATTTTGCAGTCAGAATGATTTAACTTTGTAATAATCCCTTTCTTTCCTCATGTGTGATGAAAACATTGTCTTGGGAAGAACAAGGTATATGGGAAATACATCTTAGACAATACAGTTACGGAAAATTTTCTCTTCTGAATTACTGATAACTGAAAGACCATATTAAGCTGATATTGTAGATGTCTTTTTGTGTCTGAGTTGCTGCCCTCTGAATTTAATTCCATTTCTTGGGAATATTTTGTATATTGAGCTGCCCAATCCTGTACATTACATGTTTTGTTCAGTAAAGAGAGAAACCCTCTTTTCTTTGCAGTGCTTCAACTGTTGTGTGATTCCTCATTTGCAACCCAAAGTTCCGTAGGCTTTTTTGGCTGATGTCTTATACTCCGCTGCAGCTGCTTGAATATGTATGCTACAGTGTTTTTCACTATCACTAGATAATTTTCTAGAGTCTCTTGCCTTTCACATATCTCTCTTTCTGTTATCTCTCTTCTACTGTTTTGCATTTTCCTGGCTAACTCTCATTTTGTTATCTCCTGCATATACTCTTCCAATCTCCAGAGGTAACCATTGTTAGTGTAACCAGTTACCTCTGTTTTTGCAATTTAACCAAAATAATACTGAAACAGCACTGAACACTGAAATGATTTTATGATTTTTAGTATTTCTTCCTCTTCATTAATCAATGTATTAAATAACACTATGCAAGGATTAGCCTTGCAAAACCGCAATTCATGTTTTAATTTACTTTTTTAGTGAAGCCTTATATTGTGTGTATAATAATTATAGTAAGTAATGTAATACAGTTGGAAAGTCTTAGGGATTGCCAACTGTTATAGGGCTGGGGGCAAAGGTAGCCTCACCCGTCCCTGGCCAAATGTTGCATCTGCTGCAGTTCCATGTCCACAGGTCCACCCAGCAGCGAGGGTGAGCACATAGTCTCAACACACGCTCACATGCACTGCAATAGGACAGCCGACCACAAAGTTAACAGAGAACAGTGCCTTTACAGGCATCTACATAAACAGAAACAGCACAGATATTCTAGTCCTGTGTCTATTCTCCAGATGGTCAGGACTGAAGTCCACTCTAACACATACACACACACGCACACACATTCCTCCAGGAGCTGGTCTTCGATATGCAGTCTATCTAGTACCTGGCCCCAGGTACCTCTCTCTTCCATTTGCTGGCACCTGGACCTTCAAGCCATGGGTATTTCATGGTCCTACTCCAGCAGCTGGTGCTCAGACCTCCTGTCCTACTTGCTGGCTTGTCCATCTTGAGGTTCATGAGTGTTCACACACACTCGGAATAGACAGGGCACCCACACAAGAATGGTAGGACTAGGATTTGATAAGAAATTGGGACAGACTGCACAGACCGGATGCAGGGCTCTCACTCAAGTGTAGTGACCAGCACCTGTTTACATGCATCTGGTCCCTTTTATCCCCTTTTCCCTCTGTTTTTCCACACTTGTTCCTCCCTGATCCACCCTGTTGCCTCCCTTTCCCTGCCTTTGGTCCTTCCCCTAAACATCCCATAATAAGATTTACTCAATCCCAAAATGCACTTCCCTCCTGCATCCCATAGTAAGTCCTAAATTTCTTTAGGTGTTAACCCCGTTCAGTCTGGCATGTGTTCTGGGGAGGTTTTTTGGTTGGCTCCTCTTGGTGGGTTACTTACAAAGAGATAATTGATTCCCTTTGACAGTCTTAGGAGCAGCTAAGGCCATGTGCCCTAATTTTCACTGACAAAGTTTTGACTAATAAAGTTATTAAGGTTCAGCCACCTATCGTTGCTACTCTGATGCTTGCTAGGTCTCTGTTTTTAATTTGTTTAGTGTTTTGTCAGATCCCCTAACCAAGGCATTTGATATTTTCAGGAGTCCTCATGAAGCATGTAAGTCTCCAGGATACTTTGAAAATGTTGGCCACTAATATGAAGTATCAGGTGGTATTTTGAAGCTTACATAAAATAAAATTCTTTTCCAGAGAATCCTATCAGCATGAGCAGTGAAAGCAGAAGATAGTAGCATAGAATTGGGCTTTTTTTTTTTTTTCCATGGATGTGTTTGAATGACAGATAGCACAAAGCTGCTGTATTACAACCAGAGAAGTACTGTAATGGACCAATCATTATTTCAAAAATAAGCTTGTTGCTAATGGAGTTTCTGGCATGCAGCAGTATATAACACCAACTGTTTTGTTTATTTAAAAGGGCCTACTAAACAAGTTTCAGCAAATGGAAAGTGAGGTTTGAGATATCTGAAACCATGAATAAACCAACATATTTTCCCCTCTTTCTGCAGTCAAGAAATATCCTAACAACATTTTAAAAGCTTGGGTTTACTTCAGGTTCTTCAGAGTGTGAGGACTTGAACACTCTCAACAATGGCAGCAAGACTGTGGCAGAGCACAGAAACTTCTACACACACTTTTTTGGGCCAATAATGTGATAAATCATTTTAATCTTCCTCCATGTTTTTTTTCTTTTATTCTTAAATGAGCTTTGAGCCACATGCTAAAATTAATATTGATAGATTTCTAAAGCTTCTTTTGGTCTCTCTTAACTGTGTTGTCAACCTTCTTCCCTGTGGTGCTAAATTAGCCCATGCTATTTCTGCTTTTAGCTGACACTTGAGCTTCCAGTGTTGCAGACATAGCGCGGTGATATACTTGGACTGATGATGGTCAGGACCTGAAAAATCAAAACCATCAAGTTCAAAATTTGAGGACAAAACATAACCAAAACAAATATGTAAAGCATAAAGGGGGGGAAGACAAAGAAAAATTGTATTACCCATCTGACAAATCTCCCCTCTTCAGGAGTTGACTGACAGGAGCATTCCCTCCATTGACTTACAGGAGCATGGGTTTGACAAAAAGTTTTCTTTAATTACAAGCATAGAGATTTACATCTTAAATGTCTTACACCTTACATCTTAATCTGAAAGCTGAATTCTTCTCCCAAAGTCAGAAGTGACTCATGACTGAAATATAGACTGGTGGCACAACATTTTAAAAAGGGGAAAAAAAAGTTACCATGTGTAAACAACTCAAATTGTAACCAATAAAATATGAAGAGCAAGTATCAGCAATCTGATAGGAAATGTGGCTCTTGTTTTACTGTTGGTTTTCTCCACCAAGCTGGCCTGTACTGGTCGTTATATCCGAAACATACTCATCATTTATCAAGAGTCCTTATCACCTTAATCATGGTGATGGAGATGGATCATGGCTGGAGAATGTTTTTAAAATCAGTATTTCTATGCTTAGATCTGACATGCGAATGGTATATGGGATGGAAAGGCCCAAAATCAGGACCACAGGTAGTGTTCTCCTCTATCCTTCCAGTTGCAGGGAATGTTGAGGGAAGAAACAGGAAAAGCCAGCAGATCAATACCTGGCTCCAAGCCTGGTGTCACTGGCAGAATTTTGGGTTTTTTGATCATGGGTCAGTCTACACAACACCAGGCCTGCTGGTGACAGATGGGGTACAGCTGTCTCAAAGCGGGAAAAGGATCTTTGCGTGGAGATATCAGGGCTCATTGAAAGAGCTTTAAACTGGATTTGAAGGGGGAAAGGGATAAAACCAGGCTCACTAGAGATAAGCCTGGGGGCAGCACGCCAGTGTTTGAGGGACCGTGTGCTAGCAAGGTCCTTCGGTCTGCCATCTCAGTGGAGGTGGGGGATGGAGATCCATGCAGCAGCAAAGACACAAGGGTTACTGATGTGTTAGAAACCATGGAGGCGCCCAAGAACAGTCACATAGGAATTAGGGCTTCTCCCCCAAAAAAGGTGGCCGGATCAATAGCCCAACTGAAGTGCATCTACACCAATGYATGCAGCATGGGCAACAAACAGGAGGAGCTGGAAGCCATTTTGCAGCTGGGAAACTATGATATAGTTGCAATCATGGAAACATGGTGGGATGACTCATACAGCTGGAATGCTGCAATGGATGGCTATAAACTCTTCAGAAGGGATAGGCAAGGAAGGAGAGATGGTGGGGTAGCCCTGTATGTTAGGGAGTGTTTTGACTGTCTAGAGCTTGATGGTGATTAAAGGGTTGAGTGTTTATGGTAAGAATCAGGGGAAAGGCCAACAAGGCAGATGTGGTCGGAGTCCGTTATAGACCACCCAACCAGGATGACGAGATGGATGAAATATTCTCTGAGCAGCTGGGAGAAGTCTCATGATTGCCAGCCCTTGTTCTCATGGGGACTTCAACTTACCAGATGTCTGCTGGAAATAGAATACAGCAGAGAGCAAGCAGTGTAGGAGGTTCCTGGAGTGTGTGGAAGATAACTTCCTGACACAGCTGGTGAGTGAGCCAACTAGGGAAGGCGCCCCACTGGACCTGTTGTTTACGAACAGAGAAGGACTTGTGGGTGATGTGATGGTTGGAGGCGTAGTGGTCATGAAATGATAGGGTTTTTGATTCTTAGAGAAGTAAGGAGCAGGTCAGCAGAACTGCTACCTCGGACTTCCAGAGGGCAGACTGTGGCCTGTTTACAGAGGTTGACAGGGTCCCTTGGGAGGCAGTCCTGAAGGGCAAAGGACTCCAGGAAGGCTGGACATTCTTCAAGAAGGAAATCTTAAAGGTGCAAGAGCAGGCCATCCCCATGTGCTGAAAGATGAGCTGTCAGGGAAGAAAACCAGCCTGGCTGAACAGAGAGCTTTGGCTGGAACTCAGGAAAAAAAGGAGAGTTTATGGCCTTTGGAAGAAGGGGCAGGCAACTCAGGAGGACTACAAGGGCGTCATGAGGTTATGCAGGGAGAAAATGAGAAGGGCCAAAGCCCAACTAGAACTTGATCTGGCTACTGCCGTAAAAGACAACAAAAAATGTTTCTATAAATACCTTAGCAACAAAAGGAGGGCTAAGGAGAATCTCCATCCTTTATTGGATGCGGGGGGAAACATAGTGACAAAGCACAAGGAAAAGGCTGAGGTACTTAATGCCCTCTTTGCCTCAGTCTTTAAGAGTAAGACCAGCTGTTCTCCGGGTACCCAGCCCCCTGAGCTGGAAGACAGGGGCGGGGAGCAGAATGAAGCCCCCATAATCCAAGGGGAAATGGTTAGTGACCTGCTACACCACTTAGACACACATAACTCTATGGGACCGGATGGGATCCACCCAAGGGTACTGAGGGAGCTGGTGGAAGTGCTCACCAAGCCACTTCCAATCCTTTATCAGCAGTCCTGGCTAACAGGGGAGGTCCCAGTTGACTGGAGGTTAGCAAATGTGATGCCCATCTACAAGAAGGGCCGGAAGGAGGATCCAGGGAGCTACAGGCCTGTCAGTCTGACCTCGGTGCTGGGGAAGGTTATGGAGCAGATCATCTTGAGTGACATCACGTGGCACGTACAGGACAGCCAGGTGATCAGGCCCAGTCAGCATGGGTTTATGAAAGGCAGGTCCTGCTTGACCAACCTGATCTCCTCCTATGACAAGATGACCCACTTAGAGGATGAGGGAAAGGCTGTGGGTGTTGTTTACCTAGACTTCAGTAAAGCCTTTGACATCATTTCCCACAGCATTCTCCTGGAGAAACTGGCTGCTCATGGCTTGGATGGGCGCGCTCTTGGCTGGGTAAATTACTGGCTGGATGGCTGGGCCCAAAGAGTTGTGGTGAATGGAGTTAAATCCAGTTGGTGGCCAGTCACAAGTGGTGTTCCCCAGGGCTAAGTACTGGGACCAGTTCTGTTTAATATCTTTATCAATGATCTGGATGAGGGGATCGAGTGCACCCTCAGTAAGTTTGCAGACAACACCAAATTGGGCGGGAATGTTGATCTTCTTGAGGGTAGGAAAGCTCTACAGAGGGATCTGGACAGGCTGGATCGATGGGCCGAGGCCAACTGTATGAGGTTCAACAAGGCTGTGCCAGGTCCTGCACTTGGGTCACAACAACCCCATGCAACGCTACAGGCTTGGGGAAGAGTGGCTGGAAAGCTGCCTGGCAGAAAAGGACCTGGGGGTGTTGGTCAACAGCTGGCTGAATATGAGCTGGCTGTGTGCCCAGGTGGCCAAGAAGGCCAATAGTATCCTGGCCTGTATCAGAAACACTGTGGCCAGCAGGAGTAGGGAGGCGATCGTCCCCCTGTACTCGGCACTGGTGAGGCTGCACCTCGAATACTGTGTTCAGTTTTGGGCCCCTCACTACAAGAAGGACATTGAGGTGCTGGAGCGTGTCCAAAGAAGAGCAATGAAGCTGGAGAAGGGTCTAGAGCACAAGTCTTATGAGGAGTGGCTGAGGGAACTGGGGTTGTTTAGTCTGGAGAAGAGGAGGTTGAGGGGAGACCTTATCGCTGTCTACAACTACCTGAAAGGAGGTTGTAGTGAGGTGGGTGTCAGTCTCTTCTCCCAAGTAACTAGCAATAGGACAAGAGGAAATGGCCTCAAGTTGCACCAGGGGAGGTTTAGATTGGATATTAGGCAAAATTTCTTCACTGAAAGGGTTGTCAAGCATTAGAACAATCTGCCCAGGGAAGTGGTTGAGTCACCATCCCTGGAGGTATTTAAAAGATGTGTAGATGTGGTGCTTACGGATATTTTTTAGTGGTGGACTTGGGAGTGTTAGGTTAACGGTTGGACTCGATGATCTTAGAGGTCTTTTTCAACCGAAATGATTCTATGATTCTATGAAAACATGCACATGATTGAATAGCTTGGGTTCAAGTACTTTGGTTGTTTTTCCCTAAAGAGGTGAGAAGATATTGAAAAAAATACCACCACTCCATCACTATTGACAAAGATAAACTGACTATATAAATTGATATGTTAAGAAAAGGTGAGGAGATGCCAATGTCTTCAGGCCCAGAATGGGCACTAGCACAGTGATACCAGGATGCTCGATCCTGATGAGTTGCTTTGAAAATCCTGCTCAATAGTTCTTTTTCATTTTCTGGAGATTCACCTCTGCACAAATGTCATCAATAATGGGACATGACCTGCCCTCAAATGTTAGATTACTCACTGCAGAAAACTCACCTAAATCGTTGTTAGGAAGACATTGTGAAGAAGCCCTGGTCATCACTCATCATTTGATTTGAATAACTTGTTATCCCATTTCCCCATTCCTTGACCCTCCATTTTACCACTCTTCTATTTCCCTTTCTCTGCCCCAGTCTCCTCACAAATAACCCACCAACAATTACTTTTCCCCCTTTGGTCTCAATTTTGCTGCACCCATAACCAGATTTGGTAAGCCTGACACTGCTACCTAGGCAGTCTTGGCCTTATGTGGTTTTACTGACAAGGTTAAACAGGTTCCTGCTGGTTCTGCAAGGCTCTGCATCCCAAAAAGGAGCCCCCCCCATCCCCTCCAGTTACAGATTTTGTCCATCTTTTGCATAATCCCCTCCTTTACCAGCTGTGCAATCCGGACATTCCTCGTGGCGCTGTCTGTAACTCTGTGCAACTCTGACACCGTTATCGGCCATCGATCCTGCATCTTCTCCTCTCCTCTCCTCTCCTCTCCTCTCCTCTCTTCTCCTCTCCTCTACTGTCATTTCCCACGTCCCATTCAGTTACTTTGCCTTAGAGCCCAGCCAGTGGGCTCGTCATTCACCTGTAACCTTAATGTATTATGATCATTAAATACACTATTACATAATATTTTTAAAGTGTGAAATTAAACAGAAATATGAAGTGCCCATAAACAGCAYTTCTAGCAGTATTCCAGTAAATAGAGTATAATGTGCCAACGCGGAAAGGGATGTAAAAACCCATTGATAAACTGGGTGCTAATCGATTGGCAGGAGCAGGAATGCAGAACAAGTAGCTCCAAAGGAAGGTCACGCAACATTCCCTAAACACATCTGTGGGATAACCCAGGGCTCAACACAGTGTTGGTCCCAGAAGAATAATTGATGAGAAATGTAGCATCTATCTTTAAGATGTCTCCTAGAATAACTCTAAGAATTATATCTGTCATTTGCACCAAGAAAATTAATATAAAATATGATAAACATAATAACTAGCAGATGGTCAAATATCACACACAAAAATGCTTCTATAGACTGACCTAACAGAAGAGTATTTGAAGTGGCCAAGATTGTTGTGGGCGAAGATAACATACTTGGTATGACATATTTGAATTGACAAGCCTTTATTTATTTATTACCAGAAGTATTAAAGCAACAATGGATCCCTGCAGTAAGAGGTATGGTTTTCTTTTAGAGTAGCAGCTGGTTAAGACAGGAAAAAAGGTATAGAAGTGATCTGTTACCAACAGTGGAAGGTAGGTACTACAGGGATCACCTGAATGTTTGGACTGGAACTTATGCAGTTCAACGTAGCCCTACATTATCTGGAAAAGAAGGATAAAAATGAAACAGCAGAGCAAATGTCACAAACTTGTTTAGGATAGCCATATCTAAAGATGATTGGCAGATAAAATTCATTGTTAGGTAAGTATAAAATAATGCACCTCTGACTATTCACACACAGTGACAGACTGTAAATCAGCTTTTATTACTTGTGAAAGAGATCCAGGAACCATTGCAGACAGAGCACTGACTACAACAGTTGAATGCTCAGTAATGGCGGGGAAAAAAAAAGAAAAAACCCAAAGCTATAAAAATGGAATAGAGAACAAAAAGAAAATATAATCATGCCACTTGCCATTCATCGTGTATCCATGGTTTTAGCTTGGGTTACTGTGTCCCAGGAGGATGTAGGGTGGAACTGATGGTCTTATAAAGGTAGACAAGATATGATGAGGTGTTTGCTGCTTGGAAATGGGGAGTTGGGGAAATATGGTAAGTATTTCTAAAATCATGTGTGTAAAAAGTTTACAGGAAATACTCATTTGCTAATTATAAAATACATGAAGGAAATAAATTATCAGGCAGATTTTTTTTTAAAGAAACAAAGGTACTGCTTCATATAAGGCATATCTAACTCATGACAATTGTTACTGGACACTGTGAAGGTGCAAAGTAGAAAGTGGTTCTCAGAAGGATTATAAAAGTTCACAGAGGGTTGGTTTAGGACTCCAAAAGCTTCTAACATTGTGGATGTTGACTTTTATTAATCTGTCATTATGCTCAATATTAGCATTAAATTTGTCTTTTTGGACTCCAACAAAGACAGAGAAATTGTCTATAAAAAAGCTTCCGCTTCCCTAAAAAAATGTTTGATTACCATTATGCCATATATACACACACAGATAGACATTTTAGGGGGTGCGCTATTTTGCATTACTATGCACACACTCAAGAAGCATATCTAGTACTACTCCCAGATTGGAACTGTATATTAATTGCTAGATTGGAAGATATTTTATTTAATTTAAAAGAATTCTAACTTAATTAATGAAGACAAGCACCAAAAAGTACAACTGCAGTTGATGGATTAAAGACATAATCAGAAATGTATCCTTGCTACAAATTAGATATAAATGCATTTAGGGGATTGGCATCAGTAGTACATTTGCCACCTTGCTCCTTGGTTCAGAAGTTGAAGTCCTGGCAGAAAAAAGTTCAGCATGCAGTCAAATGTGTGATTAGGCTGTCATTTTGTTCATACAAGCTGAATGACTGGCAGCATCCATCTAGATTGTTAAAATATTGCCCTTGGCAAACAGAAGATGGGATTTCTTCTCCGTTTCAAGTCCAACCTTATTCAAAGTGGTATCTTAAAATAAAAATGACTTTTTTTCCTCTCAGAAACCTGTAATGCAGACCTCACAGGCAGCTAAAAGAAATGTTCTCTCTGACTTATTAGCACCATCATAAAAACACTAAAGACTGTTAAATAAAATTTACAGAAATGTTCATGTCACCTACGATTTCTTGTCC
Source organism: Phoebastria nigripes (assembly GCA_035582835.1). Classification (NCBI taxonomy): domain Eukaryota; kingdom Metazoa; phylum Chordata; class Aves; order Procellariiformes; family Diomedeidae; genus Phoebastria; species Phoebastria nigripes. Next base: position 3,637,402 of record JAYKAV010002855.1, on the reverse strand, counting down.
TGGCAGATCAGTCTATACAGTCAAGGATTTATCAGAGGAAAATGAGAAAGATTGCCAATATCATAAATGAAAAAATGCAGTGTCTTAAATTTATCACAGGAAGGGAGGGCACTATAGCTTTTTTTCAATGTCTAGTAGCCCTCACACCAGCAAGTAAGAGACATATAGTTATTTTCTATATGCTGAAAAATACCATCACTGTCATGCTACTTTTTTTCCAAAGTCTTGTCCACTGAAATCCTTTTCAAATCTTCAGAATCTTCCTGAATGTCCTTATGTCTTCACTGAATTTTCTCAGGAGAACCTAACTGCATCCAGTCTTCATGAGCTTATCTAGATTGTTAAACTCTTGCTGTCTGTAATTCAAAAAAATGATTAGCAATGCAAGGTTTGAGGGGGACGATTAATAGACCACCTGATGTACCTGGAAAAACAGGCTAGCTTTTTGGCCTGCAAGAACCTGCTTAGGTCTTAGGGCCTCTATTTTCTCAAGCTATAGATATATTTCTTTTTTTTTTTTTTTTTTTCATTTTGTACATTACAATGTTTGGGAAGTAACTAAAATAGAACCTCTAATCTGCATTTTATTTCAATCAATGTATCATCTATAAACCTTCAAAAACCTCATCATTCAAAGTTTAAACTGAAAAATCTTTGGAAGAAAGCACCTTTGAAAGTATTGAAAGAATCTTTGAGATAAAAGTCTTCATAATTAAACATTAACTGAGTATCAGTAATAAAAGAGCATTATCTTTAAATATCTTACATCCTCTGATTGTCAGTTGAATAAAAGTTTCTGGGAGAGTGAAGTTCTTTAGAATAGAAATAAAAAAGGTGACAAAGATTTCCTTTCCCCTCTTTGATTATCCCAGAGAATTTACCCATTTTGCTTGGAAGTGAGTGATCCACTGCTTAATAACTTATCAGCCCCCTCCTCCAAAATGATTGCAACTTATTTCACTCTAAAATGAAGTACATCATAGCTTTAGTTTATCATTTGTATAAATAGTATAAATAAGTACATCTTTGGTTTACAGCACATAGTAAGTAACCTGTAGTTAAACAAAAATGGCTTATGGGAACATTTCACAACAATGCTTTGTTCAGTTCCTGATGCTTTACTTGATTGTAGAACTACCTTATGATCTTGATATTAATTTTCAAAACCCTTGACTAGCTTCAGAGCTAATTACATGTGAGACCATTTCTCAATCCCTCAGTCCGTGGCCCATACTGCCAAGAGACACTGTGGTAATGGGGTTCAGACCGAAATTCAACCAAAATCTGAGTACAGGGAAATATCCAACATGTCTTATTATCAGATCCTTCCTTCAAAAGAAAAGCTTGAGAGACGATATCTTCAGACTATAATGGAAGATAGCTTTTGCTGTATAATAAATTAAGTAGTTCTTGAATCGTAAGTGGTGAAAGCTGCTTACATTTCAGGACTGTGTCCATGCTTTATTAACAAATGCTTTAGAAATACGTGAAATGGAAAAAAAGGAAACAAGTTGGGTGAATATTACCTAAAGAGAACTGGAGTTCATAACTTCTTAAATTGCAAAATGATTTTGAGTTATAAAAAAAAAGAACAACAAAAGAACACCCTTCCTTTACCTCTCTATAATGTTATCATAACAATTACTGAAAGATTAGGAAAAACCCCAGGTACCTGAATGGTACATGTGGAGGCCAGAAAGAGGTAAAGATAGGCAAACTTTATTCCTGGTCCAGAAGTTGGAGAGAATTGCTGAGAATTACGAATGGAACTAAACTCTTCCTTCTCCTCCTTTCTCTCTAACTGGTAACTTACGGCAGAATTTTCTATGAGAGGTTGCCTTCCTAACTTGCAGCTTTTGTGAATTTGATACTTAGGTATCTAATTCTCCATTGGCATTGTGTAACTGTTTAACTGAGGAATCCACAAGGCAGCAGGCCACAAAGATAGTTATTTAATCAGTATTGTAACACATGCATCATTTTGAGGATTCAGGTGTAATGAGCTTGCTGCAAGTCATGAGGACATTTGTGGCAGAAGTGGAAGATGACTTCAGCTGTTTATAATTCAACAATTAGGGCAAGGTGAAAAGAGTTTCTGTGCCATTTCATGTACAGAAATATGAGAAAATAATGAACTGTATCATAGAATCATAGAATGGCTTGGGTTGGAAGGGACCTTCAAAGATCATCTAGTCCAACCCCCCTGCCATGGGCAGGGATATCTTTCACTAGATCAGGTTGCTAAAAGCCCCATCCAACCTGACCATGAATGTTTCCAGGGATGGGGCATCTACCACCTCTCTGGGAAACCTGCTCCAGTGTCTCACCATCCTCTTTGTAAAAAAATGTCTTCCTTATAACCAATCTAAATATACCCTCTTTACGTTTAAAACCATCACCCCTTGTCCTGTCACTACAGGCCCTGCTAAAAAGTCTGTCCCCATCTTTCTTATAAGCCCCCTTTAAGTACTGAAAGGCTGCAATAAGGTCTCCCCAGAGCCTTCTCTTCTCCAGGCTGAACAACCTCAGCCTTTCTTCATAGGAGAGGTGTTCCATCCCTCTGACCATTTTTGTGGCCCCCCTCTGGACCCGGTCTAACAGGTCCATGTCTTTCTTTTGCTGAGGACCCCAGAGCTGGACGCAGTAGTCCAGGTGGGGTCTCATGAGAGCAGAATAGAGGGGCAGAATCACCTCCACTGACCTGCTGGCCATGCTTCTTCTATGCTATGGTCCAATTTAAGAACAAAAGATCTTGATGGGAAGAATACCAATGAGAGTTAGACTCAGTAGCTCTCAGTTCAGAAGAGCTTAATGTTGATGTTACTGGCCTCACCATAAAGTGAAAGAAGCTTATGTCATACAAAACGAAACAGAATTGATTAGAAATCTCTAACAGGATTACGATGTTAAATTAAATAAAGTAAAAGCACAATACGAGCAATTGAATCCACTGTAGTCAAATTATATTTGCTATATCATTTTAGAATCTTTATTCAACATGAAAGAAGGAATCCTCTGCTTAATAAGTAAGTTGCACCACTAACTGGGAGCCAGCAATCAATTAGAGGTCTAAAAGAATCATAAACAATTTAACAAAGTTTTGGATATTTTAATTGCTTGTGCTTCTCTTTTATAATCACTTTCAAACATAATTTCTCTTTTTCCAACTGTCTGAGCATTGTGTACATTCTCCTGGGAAATCTGAAGCCAAATTAAATTTTCAATTATAAATAAAAACATCTGTGTCAGAAACACTTAAATTATAAGATAATAAAAGAGTTAGAATTTATTGTTCATGTCTTTTTGTGTCTAAAAAAACAAAGCAGATATTCTTTACAAGCTTTCCCCCACCATATCCAGCAAATAACTTTGCATATTAATTGATTCTTGCATGCTGAAAATAAAATGACAAGTAAAAGTGATATTTTCAAATACAAACATGATTGCCTGTAAATATTGCAAGCACGATAAAATACCAGCTACCTAGTTTCATTCCTCCTAGGGAACTTTATTTAGCATCTATACCTAGTATTAACAAACATCTGCATCATCAAAAAAGTTTGGTTTAGAAAAAAAGTCAAAGGGCTCAGTTTTTAAATAGAATAGGCAAAATAACTTGTGCAGCACCAAGACAATTTATGGAGAAAAGGAAATTAGAGTTTTGTATTTTAGAAGACAAAATATGGAGGGGCAGTCAGAATAAAAGCTATTCAATGCCTGGCCACAGTAACGGCAGGAAATCAGCATCTTTCCAGTTGTCTTCTTTCATCTGCAACTTGTTTTATCTACAACTTTCCAGTTTTTATCTACAATTCAGATATGATGTATATTTTTTTTTGAATGAGAATAGCATGGCAAAAAAGGGTGGCTAGGGGTGTAAAAATAATAACTGCCTGGAGCTGACAGTTATCTTATACCTTTTTCTTTCATGGATAATTCCAAGTTACAAAGTAGCATCATACGGATGAAGAGGTTCCTTTAGCACAGCTTTGTTGTGCTATTTGAGATTTAGCAAAAGAAATCTTAGTACTGACCTGCTAGAATTCAATAGATAACAACATAAAAAGGTGATAGGAATGAAAAAAATAATTACAGCTTAAATATCCAAAATTCTCACAGATGCAGTTTCCTAAAAATGGACACATTGTGGTCAGTACTGCGTCCAATCACATTGCTGTACAAAGTAGGTATCATATAGCCCAGTGAAGTAAGAAGTTTGAAATTTTGTATCCAGGTACAAATAATCTATTTGTCTATGAATCATTGAAGTCTGTGTACCACACTCCCCTACATACTGTAACAGAACCTGACCACTCTAGTTTCTTATTCTTCCTTAGATTATGACTACAGGTGTATGAAATTTATGGTCTGAGGTTTATTCATCAAGTAGTGTAGCATTACGTTAACCAAATGATGACTTCCTGAATTATTCCTGAATATAATGAAAAGGCCTGGAGGGAGAGGAAATCTGAAAAAGTAAAAATGAAAGATGACACATTTTACTCCTTTCAAATGTAATGGAGTAAATGGCATTCTGAAATTTACTTAAAACCAAAGGAAACCTAACAAAAACATAAAATTTCAAGAATTAATTAAAACCCTCTGTGCATAAAGTAATACATTTTGTTCAAAGTGAAGCAATTCCTAGATAGTTTCTTTCATTATGCCAATGGAAAAACCAAACAAGTTATTTAAACAACTTGAGTTATAACATTTCATCTGCACTGCAATCTGTCTGTCCAAGACATTTTTAATTTTTTTTTTTTTAAATGTAAGTCTGAAATACATCATTTGGTGTAGGTAACTTGCATTAAAAAAAAATTACATATGAAAATGTTTTTGCACAGATGTAACCAAAAGACTTTTGTCAGGACCATCAAAGATTGGGCACCACAATGGAGGCCCAAAAATGGTTCTGGCTGCCATAGACAGCTTCTACTTCTCAGCATCCCTGTGGCCTCCATGCAGTGTTTGAGGTCACTTAACAAACATGAAGCCAGATCTCTACTTGTTCATGTGATAATGGTAATGAACATATACATTACGTGTTGCTGCACATCCCATTATGTGACTGTAAACTTCTAATTTAGCATGAATACCTGCACTTTAGGTATGTGATTTTGATGTGCTTTGCATTGCATTACAAGGACAAGTCATTAAGCTCTTATTTAGCCTGCCAGTTCACTGGCTATGCTGAGACACAGGTTTCGCCATAATACGTATTAAAAACATGGAATAGTATCACCACCGATACCATGATTTAATGCTGACTAAGAAGAGGTCATTGGAACTGGCATAGAAGAATGCTTGTACAGATACTGGTGTTAGCAGGCAGCTAGGAAAATACTGGTTGAGAAACTTTGCAGAGTAGCTCTTACGTATACAGAAAGTGTATTTAACCACATCTTACATTCAAGTATCAGACAGACATAAATCCTTTCCCACTTTCTTTTTTTTCCAGAACAAGAGGATTCCTTCATTTAAATATAGATGAAACACAGTCACAGCTCCTGCTAAAACTTCTTAAGGTCATGCGTGAGAAGATATTTATATACAGACGTCACCATAACATGTTGTTAACATGCGTCAGCTCCATCTCTCTTCCTATGAGCTATGAAGGCCTGTGTAGTCATGGAGGGTGGATTATTTGCAGATTCCTGTCTGAAAGTGCTTGCTAGTTGCCATGTTGAGTATGTAGGGTTATACAAGGTCCTGTGAATCTGAAAGCATATGCTCCAGATAGTTCTGTTGCTGTGATTATGGGCTTTAAGTCTGTGTAATTAGCATGCTCTTGAATAAAATCTTGTGCTATGTTTATGAGACAGAAAGCTACAGCCGTAATTGCCTTGTATTATCCTTTAGCAATATCTATACACCAAGTTCAGAGCCTTAGCCGTGCCTGAATAATGGAAGATAATACTAAAATAATTAGCCCCCTGATCTTGCATTTAAACAGCATAACTTGAAAGCAGCTCATGACCTGCTCCTTTCCTTACATGTATTCCAGTAACTAACAAATCAAACTTAACGTCATTATGGAAAAAAAATTAGGTATCATCTTTCTGCTCATGATAACTTTGTAAAGGTGGTAGGTGAAGATGAGTAGCAGAGGAGAATGACATCTCTGCAGGGTAATTACCCTCCCCTTTGCTAAAGAAGTGCTCTATTTTCAAGTCTACATCATTATTTCCTGCATTACCTACAGCAGTTGGAATGGGTTTACTCTTTCACTGTAGTCTTTTTCATTTTTTATTTGTTGCCAGATCATATCAGAATGTTAATAAGGATAATAATGACAAAAATATGTTAAAAACCAATAATTTGATTATCATCATCCCTGTTAAGTTGTCACTAATACTATGCATAATAAATACAAGTAAATAAAACAGTCCAGGGACTTTCCTGCACTGCCAAGGCTAGGTAGCATGATCCAGATTGTGTCCATATGGCTAAGGTTTCTTCCCTCTCAGAGCAGGGTGTCAGGGTTCAAACTTCTTTTGAGAAAAGCCTGCGGCCTGTACAGTTTCCTGGGCATTGACTTGTGCCCACACTGCAAAGCGCTTGGAACAGTTTCTAGCTGGGTAAATAACTGGAGGTCTTTGTGGCTGCTTACATCATGCTCCCAGCACATGATGCATGCCATATGTTAGGGCGTAAGAAATGCTGGAAGAAAGCCTGAGGACTGAGTTAGGTAGAGGGACTGAGACCTGGCATCGTCTGGTTCTTATTGCCTGCAGGAACAATTGCTTGTTTTTCTCAGAGGTGGAGTTATCCCATTCCAGAAGGGATCCTGACAGTCATCTAACATGAAAACACTGTAGTCAATGGAGTGAGAGGACAAGAAAAATGAGGTCCAAGCTGCTAATGTAGGAAAACCCACAAGTAGTAAGTCATATGTAGGGTGAAAGCTGCTTCTTTTTTTCATATTCTTATGTTTCTGTCTCAAAAGCAGTAAGCAAACTGGTGTTTAATTAATGGAAGTGCCTAAATGGCCAACAAAATGCATCCAACTCCTTTCATGTTTAGGATTTATTCAACATTTAAGTGTGATAAAAAACACTGCGGGCTTGAGCTTACAAAAGCTTCAGATGGACATCTCCATGACTGCAAACTGTTGTTCAGATCTTGTTAACTAATGCTTTTCTCAGCAGTGTATGAAGACTGCTATCCAAGATGCTTTATTCATGCTCCTTTTTTATTCTTTTTAAAGAAATTTAGAAAGAGAAAATTGCTGTCCAGCTTCTGTTCCATCTTTTTGCCTATTTGCTGCTAAATAATATTCAGAAAGATTTGGAGGTTTGTTAGTCACCTTTGTAAAATGTGCGAGTATCTATTTACTCGTGCCAAACTCACACAGGTATGTCTCTTCCTTTTTGATCTACTACAACTATTGATTCTAAAATGCAATTTCGTGACCACATTGAGAGATCTTTACCGAGTTGCTTTACTGCTTAATTTCTTCCTCCCCCAATGTTCTAATTTTGCTGTAGTTAACAGATTGACTTCAGCCTGAGTCTCATTTTGAATGTGCTGTGATACTGAGACAAGTCTTTCTATGATATATATGCTCTCCTCTAGGAAGTGAACTGTGACCACAAAGCATCTCTGAAGTTAGGTTGCAACCAGACTCTTTCTGAGACACAGACAGGCACTACAGTAGGAGATGACATCTGAACATTTCACAGTGCTGAGACCAAAAAATGTCCCCCTCTGATCTTGGTAAGCATTATCACTAAACCTTTGAACAGGCAATCAGTAAGGCCTGAAAAGCTGTGGGCGGAGGATGTAGATCTCTCTTTCCTTTCCTACTCTTCAACCAATTTAATATTACTAGAGACTTTCCTCTCTAGTGGAAGTTGCTATGCAATATGAAAATGAAGAATTATGACCCCATTCTGGGGCAGTATTGCTCTAAGCCATGAAACCCTTTATCACAGATGAACTCCTCACCTAGTCTCCTTCCAGCCACCTCCTCCAGCCATCTCCTCCAGTTCCACACTGACAGTTCACATTCAGCAGCTCTCTTCCTTTTGGCACCTTGCTGGAGAAGATACCCAGTCCCAGACCTTTTCTCTACTCTGTAGAGGCAGGGGAAAACCATGTGCAGATAATACTGTGGCAATTTCCAGGAAGAACAAGAGGAGTGGAGGCATATGGGGTGTGAAGATTTGTTTCAGAAATACTTTATTATTACTTTATTATTATTATTATTATTGTAATATCACTTTGGTTATTCATCAGACAATGTGATTCTTCTTCTCACTAACATTGCAGGAAATCCCAATCTCATTTTTATTTCACAATAAGTATCATTCTTAGAAAGACAGAGTGTCTTGGAAAGGGAGCCTAAGCATAGTTAATACCTTTCTAGATTTATGGAGAACCTGCAGTAACAACTCTGCAACCTCTCACTTACTTTACTTTGAAAATCTGTAACAGCTTTTAAGAGGGCAGGATCACAGGAAATGGATAAGGCCACAGTTTGGGTGTAGGCCTGTAAGGAACCTCAAGTGAGCTAGATATTTCTCCAATTTGTGTCAGCTTCAATTTTGTTTTTTTAAGACTGGGAAACATGAGCTCTTCCCTCAGCTATAGACACCTTTTCAAAATGACTTTTTTTTTTTTTAATCTTTCTTTCTATGAATCACTGCAATTAAATATTCATTGCAGTATTATAATATTAAATAGGGAACACTAATGAACAGCTAAATTACTTCTCAGCTAGTATATGCTATAATTCAAAGATACGCTGAATTGCAAAACAAAAACAAAAAATAAAAAACCACAGAGCCCCAAATAAAATTTAAAAAAAAAGAAAAAAAGAAAAAAGGAAACCAAACCAAAACCAGCATCCAGTTTGCTAGTGGCATTTTACGTACAGATGAGTTGGATTCTGCAACACACTTTTTGAGACAAGATGTGTAAAAGTACTGAAAACCCTTATCACTACAACTGGTTAAATTATTTTTAACAAATAATAAATCCACCAAAAATGGACTGCTGGGGAGATCAAAGTAGTATGTGATTCACTTAAATTAAAGGAGTTATTTCTGCCTTAATGAAACTGAGGAAAGAGAAAAAATTGCACTGGAAATATGTTTGATAAAAGAGATTGAATCTGTCCCTCTGTAAACATTTTTTGAATCCTTGACTTTCTTATTAATCATAATAAACCATAGTTATGAAGAACATTGAATTATAATACATCTGTCCATACAATTAAGTGCATTACACATCTAAGATTACATTATGACTTAAGGCTCTAATATTTCCAACAAAATACGGAAAAATGAATGCATGATACACCATGAAAATATATTGTTTCAGCCTCACTTAAAACAAAACAAAGCAAAACAAAACAAAAGTTACCCACCCAAGCTAAGATTCATATATTGCTTGGTAATTCTTGCTCTCGGTAGGATTGTTATATCTTGTTCTAGCAGTTAGGCTAAATCAATGGAGTATGAAGCCCTGAGACGTAGCATATTCTTTCTTCACCTGAAAATGCTTGGAGAGAATAAAATACTCCCAATTATGGTAGAGCACCACTTACAATGTAACACTTAGCAGTACATTTTGTCCTGTAATGGAGTTCCTGTGTGAGTATGTATCTWCTAAAAGAGGATAAGCGAGTACATTTCGCTGTGGAGCTACCTTCTCTAAGCAGAAATGAAAAGATAAAATTTGTTAGGTTACAACCTTGCAGAATCAGGGGGGATTGAACGGCCACAAATGAAGAATAAACTGGACTCCACAGCTACAGTCTCACTGGGTGAGGAGTCTGTCCATCCAGCTATGTCTCTACTGACTTTTTAAATAGTTAAACAAACTGATTCATATTACAGAGTATTAAAACCAAGAATAACAGCAAACCCCTAAAAGCATAGCAAGGCAATACAGAGAAGCAAGGAAAACATAAAGTGAATACATTCTTACAAATAACTTAGCATCTATTAAACAATGAATAAATTGCAAAAAAACCACCTTTGTTTCAATAGTAGCACTGCATGTGAAAACTGAATTTGGGGGGCAAAACATGCACCATTTTTTTTCTTAAAAATTGAGGTTTGACAGCAGTTAAACTTTAGGGAAGCAGTGGATTAGATAGGTGATTTACTGCTGCTACATGCAGCTGGAAGATAAGAGTACCCTAAGCAGTCAGGATGTGAATACCACGCAACTATGATCATGAAGAGCCATCTATTAACTGGAAATTTTTAAAGTACAGCAGAACTCTAAACATGCTTTTCACCAAAGAAGGCTGAAGATCCCTTTTTCACAGAAGATACTTGGCATGGTGAATGGTAGAATGGGAGAGGAATTAAGTCAAAAGGAGATTTTTATTCATGCAAACTACCCAAGAACCTAGTACAGGTGTTAATATTGATAATCTACAATGAAGTCCAGAAAATATCTTCCTAGCTTCACTGACTTGCATTTTGTAACATAAATCAACTTTTTCTTTCTTTCTTTCTTTCCCCCCCATCTTATGTGAAAATCTTCACTTTGTCATTCGCATATCTAAGGGGACTAATTGGCCATTGCCCTTCTGCACTTGTGCAATGTCACTTATGTGATGTGAATTGGCAAAGTCACAACTCAAGTCCAATGATCATTTGTAAATGACGATACAAACAACAGGAATCCAAGATGAGATGTTCAGACTTCTTAGATGTCATGATGTCATTTCTGCAATGTAAACAACCTAAACAAACAAGATCTCTGAAAAGGGTGGGACTTTCAAAAGCACTGAAGGGAATCTCAATACAACTTTAAAGAACGCAAAGATGGATTACTGCTGAGATGCTTTGGCTGCACAGAACTTTTTCTTTTTTCTGGAGATCCGTCTCTTCGCACAAATGTCATCAATAACAAGCTGAGACCCACCCCCAAATGTTAGCTTGTGCATTGTAGAAAACTCACCTGAGTCGTTAGGAAGAGATTGAGAAGAAGCCACCGCCATCAGGCTGGATATGACCACCAGCACTGGTCACACCAGGTGGTCCTTTCCCAGTCAGAGAAAGCACCCTCTCCCCTCTGGTCCTCCTGACTGGAAAAGTGTGTTCGACATATATAGTATGGTCAGAGCAACAGGTTGAGTTTGTTGCCGTGATTCCCATTGCAAGGATCAAGAGCAGGACTGCCCAGTGGGTACCGAGGACATCACCCATCACTTGATTTTCATTACTTCTTATCCCCTCTCCCCGTTCCTTGACCCTTCATTTTGCCACTCTTCTTCTTCCTTTTCTCTGCCTCAATCTCCTCCCAAATAAACAACCTACTAACAATTACTTTTGTTACTTTGGTCTTAGTTTTGCTGCACCCATACCCAGATTTGGTAAGCCTGACACCGCTACCTAGGCAGTCTCAGCCTTACGTGGTTTTACTGACAGGGTAAAACTGGTCCCTGCTGGTCCTGCAAGGCTCTGCGCCCCAAAAAGAAGCCCCTCCCCATCCCCTCCAGTTACAGATTCCGTCCATCTCTTACATGACCCCCTCCTTTACCAGCTGTGCAATCAGGACATTCCTGGTGGAGCTGTCTGTAACTCTGTGCAGCTCTGACACCGTTATCGGCCATCAATCCTGCATCTTCTCTCCTCTCCTCTCCTCTCCTCTCTTCTGCTGTTATTTCCTATGTCCTGTTCAGTAACAGTTTAACTCAGGACAGAGTCTGGTAATGACCTCGTCATTCACCTGCAACCCTAACATTCATTTTGACTTACCACATGGTTTGACATCCCAGAACTTTTCTGTAAGTGCTAAAAAAATTAATATTGTTCAGTAGTATAGTTTAGTTATACATTGCAAACTTTCACATGTATATTGATCCCAGTAGTGAGTTAGATTATATTTAAATAAAAATATAAAAACTCTTTAAATTCCTAGCATTGATTACAAAGAAGTTACTCCTCCTTTACAGTTATGCAAGAGCTATGTATTAACCCTACACGCAATACCATTGAGCCTTTAAGTTATGAGCATTCTCTCCAGGGTAAGAAGAACCAATCTATCAAGCTTAACTTAAGCAAAAAACTCCTGACAATTTTATAAACTACAAAAAAAATACACTGTGACTTGTGATAAAAAATTGTTAAGGGTCTGGAGAGTACAAGAAGTTCTGAAAGACCTCAACTGTCTGGATGCCTACACTGGCTTAGGATTTGCTTAGATACTTGATTGACAGGTGGTGGGAAGAATATACAAGAGGAGAATCGCACTGTGCTTGCTCTGTGTTACTCTGCCTAGGCAATGATTAATGACTGCTTTTGGAGATAGAGCCCTAGGCCAGGGGAACTTTGGGTCCCCTTCTTGAGTTAACATTTTCAACATGAAGCCCATAGCCTTTTGAGACACAACCAGTTATTAAGCAAAAACTGATTAAAAGCCAAATACAATAACCATGCAGTCACCCACCATGGATGGCTATCCCCTGAGGCATTTTTTTCCTTCTTCAGCCATCTGATTCTGTGTGAAATTACCCACAAAGATGATATCCACCTCTCCTTCCCAGCTGGGCAGGTAGACCTTTACATTACCATAAGATTTGTCTCACCTCCCTTGCAAAAATTCCATTAAAAAAACCTAAAAAATAATAAAAAAATAGTGTTATCAATTTAAATATTTAGTACCACTGAAATAATAATTACTCAGAAAAAAAAAAAAAATCACATTATCTATTACACTAATTTTTCATATTGTGGATAATTGTAATATCAAACACCTACTTAACTAAATAAATTTATTCTTTTGAAATATCTATGTCTCTTCTCAGCTTATTAATAATGTTCATTCCTGCCCTTGAAATGCACCACAGATTACCAATTAGCTTAGAAAATGTGTTGCTATTCAGGTATGTGTAAACACAATAGCTGATTTCCGCACATGCCTGGTATCTCTATGTCTCTTTCATACACACAGGCACATATATATATATATATACTCATACATTCTAAATACTAGGTATCGAGAAAAATGCTAGCTATAACATTTTTCATATGATCTTCAATAATAGTATTTATTTTATATGTTTATAATCATGAATGATAAAGTCAATCCATCAAAAATACATCATTGTAATAAACAGAATGATTATTCTTTAATATGGAGAAATTGATATAACACAATGCAGAAAAATATAGGGTATCACTATTATTAAACCTTCTTTAAATAACTTCTTTTTACAGTGATTTGCACACAAAAAAATGCAGGGTCATATTGGGAAGCAATGTAGAACGTACAATGAATCACGCCTCCCTACAGCCAGTTGAACCACATTACACAGAGACAGACTCCCTTATACTGGGAACCCATCTGACCTACTTAAAACTCATTTACCATGATGCAAAGGACTACAAACATGTCTAAAGTATTCTGACTTGAAAACTGTCAACTAACATAGAACAGTTTATAGTCCTGTACCCTCTCCTTTTAGCTCTTTAGTACTTTCTTTGCTTGGCCCTTAAAGCAGAGCTGCATTAATAATTACTTATTATTACATCAAATAATACAAAGGTAAATTTAACATATAAGAACCATTAGGGTGAAAGGTTAGGGGCAATGAGTATTGCTAAGTGAATATGAATATGACATTGTCGTGGAAAGCCACTAATTTTTTTGCGACTGGGGACAATAAGAGCAAGATTACACTTCTAAATGCTGGGAACTAACACATAGAAGGAGCAGGGCTTCAGTTGAGATGTGAAGTAATAGAATATGGGAGCTTTTAAAGTCAAATATTGATTTTCAAAACCTAAAATTACGCACTTCGATATATTTTCTAGGGATAAACATTAAAAATATTTCTTTCTTTCCAGGTTATGACATCAGTATATGAGTATGCTTTGAAAGTATAAATTGAAAGTTCTTCAATGAAGTGGTTTTCCCCTCCTTATTACTTTGAAGTATCTACAAAAATGAGTAGACATTTCACTAACAAACCCAAATCTAAATGGAATACTTTTTTTTTTTACCTTTTTTTCAACTTTTTTTTAATCTTACGACTTTTAGCAATATGAAACATTGAAACTTTCACTTATGTCACTAATTTTTCATTTTAGCAGTTCTTTGTCATAACTCTGGTATGTATGGATCACAGTTTTTCTTCTTTAAAATGGATATGATAGCTTTTGAAGAAAGGTTAAATCAATCTGTATAGTAACGAAAGTCATTTAGATTCAGACATCCAAAACAGAAACAGAGACATGCAAGAGCAGCCTGTAAAGCATTAGGGATTAATATCCTGGCTGGCACAAGAAGTTACGTTTGTGAGACTAACAAAGATTGTAATTTTTCTTTTGTAAATAAATGATATAAGACAAATGACTGGCTGTAACAAACATCCTGGAAATGATGCATCCAGTTTGCCTGGCTCTCTTAAGGCCTGATCTTGCAGCTGCAATGAGCTGACAGTAGCAGCACAAGCAGCGTTTAAATTAACAGGAAGGGCATGGGAGGGGGCATAAGGACTACAGAAGAATCCATTTGCTGGAAGTTACAAATTCTATCTACTCAAGCTATTACTGAAACAAGCCATTCTTACAGACATCCACAGTCTTTAAAACATGTAATTTTATCAGTATTTACCATTCTTGTTTGCCTATTTGTGTTTAGCATGCTTTTCATGATTCCTTTTTGACAGAATGAGTGAATGTCAGCTTTCATTTTGAATTTCTGGCCCCTGTAATCAGTATAATACATATGAATAACGAAAATTGCTCTCTCTTTCATTCATTCTTACTGAGACTGTTCTACATTGTTTATATAAATGAATATTCATTAGGTCAGAGAAAGAGACTAACTTTATAGTTTACTGGTAATGGCACTCACCTTGAATATAAAAGACACAGGTTCAAAGTTACTGTTTGAAATCAGACAGAGCAGGAAGACAAACTTAGGTCTCCAGTGTTCCAGGTGAGTCACATTTACACCCTTGGGTTAGTGACTGGTTAGGTTAGCTCTTGTTGTCCACCTCTTTCTATCCAAAATTTAATTTTGAAATGGAAAATATTTCAGAGAAAAATTGTGTTGGAATTTGATCATATATTGTGTAGAGTTCTAGGTTTTGATGTGATGCCCTATGTTACAGAAAAAAACAGGCTAAAAAATTCCTCACCAGCATTTTAATTCTTACCTCATCCTTTCTTACAAGATCTTATTATGTTAAAAATGTGTGCTACCACCCTATAGAATGTAGACCATATCTTGTAGATTATTCCTGTAGTAGTTTTTTAATTGGTACTCAACAAAAAGGAAAATATCATATGGAAAACCTTTTGGTATTACATGTTGATTAATTTTCTGCAAAGAAATAGGACCACCTGAAGAAACATTTGTATGGTAGCCCAGCTCATTCATTTACTTAGCCCTTCACGGTATATCTATCCGATATGCAGATATCATTCCCTTAGTCTATGGACTACCCCTGTGAAATGTCTTTAAAATGTCCACAAATGTCCACAAAATGTCCGTTGAGTTAATTTAGTCCATGACTTTGGGCTCCATCTCTTATGGTGGTCACTCAGGACAGCAGAGGTGGTGTGTGGCATGGAGTTATTGGGCACCAAAGCCAGCTCAGGTTGGGTCACTGCTGCACTTGCACTGCTTCTTGTAAGGCTTCTCCTCCATTGGTTCAGGTGGTTCCTGCTATAGTAATTCCTATAACATGAAACTCAAATCATGGGTTACAACAATTTAAAGGTATTTCCATTACAATCTCCACCCCTGGTCCCTTTGGACCAGACCATAGGGTTTAAGATTGCAATGAACTCCTCCCCTTGCCCCTGCTCCAGCTTGGACTTACCCACAGACTGCAGTCCCTTAGAGTTGTACCTGCTCCAACTGGAGCCTTATCTATGAGCCACGGTCTCTCCAGGGGTATACCTGCTGCGGTGTAGACTTATCCACAGCCACAGTCGCTTTGAGGTGCACCAGCTCCAGCGTGGCCTTCTCCATGGGCCACAATGCCTTCAGAGATATATCTGTTCCAGCGTGGCCTTACCCACAGCCAGTCCCTTCAGAATGTGATGGATGCAYATGACCCCTTAACCAAACTGGCAGTGGTTTGGTACAGGCTCCGGAAGAGGTAAAGTCCTGAGCTGTAGCTGGGCCATGAACTCCTCCAGTTTCAATCTGTTCTCTGAAAACCCACAAAGGAGCGGAGTGACACAGTGAGCATCAGTGCATATGAGCTTGGACCACAGATCATGCAATTAACACATGAATAACGGGTGGCTTTTCCAAGACTCATTTATCAAGGAACAAAGAAAGTTGTGGGTACAAGGAGTCTCATGTGTACCTTTTCCATCACTTGTAATTTGACTACGAGGCAAACACTTTATTCCATAAATATGATAGCCTAGGTTAGCCTTCTTTGAGCTCTCCCTGCTAGGCAGCGTGGCTGCATGGCGGTTATCTCCCCTTGAGCTGGGACACCTCTCAAAGTTGCTTCTTGAGGCAGAGAGACCTTTTACCAATGGCAGATCTTCAGTAAGTGACCGATATTACGCATAACCTTGTAGTATGGTAACTTTGATTTTGTCTTGGTAACTTTGATTGCATGCTGAATTGGTGTTAATGAAACATTACATAAATTTTGCATATATAATCCCTTAGACATAAACCGTTGACCAAGTCTGAGACTAGGTTTGGACCTAGCTGCACCTAGACTCTTCTCTGAGAAGAAGTTTAGAAAGCAAGGGAGTCCACTCTGAACCTCGTGACTTAACGGGAGGGTGCTCCTTACCCTTTTGCATCCCCGGTCTCTCTATGAATCATTCCAACTCGAGTGTAACTCAATTTTCCTTTGTATGTTTCTTCCATGCAGTAATTAATAGAGTGAACCTTGCCATTGAACTTTAAGTCACACTTTTACATCATATTAAAACCACTTTTGCTAATACCTTTGACAGTGATTCTTTAAGCAATCTAAATCACTCATAGGCGACACGGAAGTAAACCAGCTCCAACATGGCCTTACCCATGGCTGCAGTCCCTCCAGGGGTGTACCTGCTCTGTCGTGGGCTTATCCATGGCCACATGCTTTGAGGTGCTCCAGCATGACCCCATGCACAGCCACTGATGCTTCAAGATGTACCTGCTGCAGCATGGACTTATCCACAGCCACAGATGCTTCGAGGTGTACCTTCTCCAGTGTGGACTTATCCTTGGGCCACAATCCCTTCAGAGGTATACCTGCTGCCGCACAGACATAACCACAGCCACAGATGCTTCAGGATGCTCAGGCATGGGCTTATCAATGGCCACAGATGCTTCGGGGTGTCCTGCTCCCACGTGGACTCATCCACAGGTCACAGTCCCTTCAACTCAAGTCAAAGTTCCAGCCTGTCCAGTACAGCAGCACAGAAACAGCAGCGATGCCCTGGCCATCTGCCAGCCCAGGCRCATGGCCATTGCTGTTATCAAAATGTTCCCAGGCACAGCACAGTGAGACGATCAGCAGTGCAGCAGTACAGCAAGCAGCAAAAGCAGAAAGCAGCCACTAACGAGCACTAGACTCTAATATACAGTAAGGCAAGCAAGCCCCATGGCAAGAACAGGAGCCTCCCAATTAATAGCTAAACAGCAATAACAGCTATAATTTCSATCTAGCACATTCCAATCAAACCTGTCGTTATCTCGAACCCTTCGAGCCCCACGTTGGGTGTCAAAAAGGACTGTCGTGGTTTAACCCCAGCCAGCAACTAAGCACCACACAGCTGCTTGTTCAATCCCCCTGCGGTGGGATGGGGGAGAGAATCGGAAGAGTAAAAGTGAGAAAACTCGTGGGTTGAGATAAAGACAGTTTAACAGGGAAAGCAAAAGCCACACATGCARGCAAAGCAAAACAAGGAATTCATTCACTACTTCCCATCAGCAGGCAGGTGTTCAGCCATCTCCAGGAAAGCAGGGCTCCATCACAGGAAGACAAACGCCATAACTCTGAATGTCCCCCCTTCCCTCTTCTTCCCCCAGCTTTATATGTTGAGCATGACATCATATGGTATGGAATATCCCTTTGGTCAGTTGGGGTCAGCTGTCCCAGCTGTGTCCCCTCCTGACTTCTTGTGTATCCGCAGCCAACTCTCTGGTGGGGTGGTGTGAGAGGCAGAAAAGGCCTTGACTCTGTGTAAGCACTGCTCAGCAGTAACTAAAACATCCCTGTGTTATCAACAGTTTTCAACACAAATCCAACAAAACACAGTCCCATACCAGCTACTATGAAGAAAATTAACTCTATCCCAGCCAAAATCAGCACAAATACCCAGTTTATACTTTAGGAAGTGGAAAACTTTGCTGAGGTTGTCTTTTATGGAAAGATCATTTTACTATTGCATATGAGAAGAGAAAGGATAAAGATCTATTTGAAGTGAAATTTTCTGGATGTCACTGTGAGGAGTATCAAAATTAGGAAGGGAGTTTGTTGTCATCCTTCTCACATTCCTCAACCGTACTCACTCCCCTAGCTTCTGAGAGAAACACAGCAAGGCACACACTCATTTCTTGTACATGCAATTTTCTTTTCTCCTACTCTTGGTAATATTCTTCATTGTATACAATTTTATTTAAGCTGAGACAGTAAACTACTTTTATGTCCCTCCTGTAAAGTTGTTTTAAATTAAATTTCTCTTGAGCTCTGTATGCATTTTAATCTTGGGAGTGTTTTTGTTTGTTTGTTTAATTAGAAAGAACAGAAAAACTACTGAAGCATTATTCTATCAACTTCTGCTGAAAATTAGAAAAGTCAGGATTGTTTTACAGAATCCGATTTGTTGATATTCAAGACTCATGAGCAAGCCCTGTAAGATTTAAAACATTTGGTATTCTTCTCTACTTTCTTTTGAAATAGCATTTTCAGTTTTATTGTGTAAGAGTGTTTTGGTTTGTTGTGCATCAATATCGAAGCTCAGAACATGAGCTTGAAAATATCAATCCTAGAAGAAGAAGGTTGTATAGTTCAATTGCCTTAGATGTCTACTTTTCCTACTACTCTGAGGACTGATTTGTTCAAACATTTATGAGATGATAGAATGATTATTTTAAGTGTAGAGGCAAACCCTACTGCTGGTTAGATAAGCATAGTTCCTATTACAGTTTATAAAAACTTTACTAGGATAAGAGAAAGGCAAAATCATGATTCAAAAGTATGTGTTGCTTCAATCCCAAACACACACTCAAGATCATTCTTGACAGGCTAGATTTCTAAAAGTGATCAGATCTCAGAGCTGCTTTAGTCCTTCAGGAGAATTCTTAACCAGATCCAGTGCATATGTACATTATATGAAGATATACATTTAGACAAATTATGAATGCCTATATCTTCTATAAAATTCTGCCCCTATACCATTTTCTCCAATGTGACAGAATTAGTACTTATTCAATGTAGTTGATTGTATCCTTTTTATTATTGATTTATTACATATTTTGTAATCACTGAAAATCAATAGTTCTTGGATGGTCTGTAGAGGCATATTTCAAATCTACAGTATGTTTTATATAGCATACAATTTTCACAAAAAATATATCTGGTACAAAAAAAATTCCTACCCTCTGTCTCTGTCCTGGTTTTGGCTGGGATAGGGTTAATTTTCTTCCTAGTGCTATGTTTTGGATTTAGTATGAGAAGAATGTTGATTACACACTGATGTTTTTAGTTGTTGCTAAGTAGGCTACTAGTCAAGGAATTTTCAGCTTCCCATGCTCTGCCAGGTGCACAAGAAGCTGGGAGGGAGCATAGCCTGGACAGCTAGCCCAACTGGCCAATGGGGTATTCCATACCATGTGATGTCATGCTCACTATATAAATAGGAGGCGTGGTCCAGGAAGTAGCAATCGCTGCTTAGGTATCGCTCAGCAGGTGGTGAGCAATTGCATTGTGCATCACTCATTTTGTATATTCTATCATTATCATTATTATTATTATCGTTATTTTCCCTTCCTTTTCTGTTTTATTAAACTGTCTTTATCTCAATCCACGAATTTCACTTTTTTTTTTTTTTCGGATTTCTCTCCCCCATCCCACTGTGGGGAGGGGGGAGTGAGGGAGTGGCTGTGTGGTGTTTGGCCGCCTGCTGGGTTAAACCACAATAGCCTCTTTCAGGAGTTCTTCAGTTTTGTTCTCTCCTTATGTAGTTATCTAACCAATATTAAGGTTCTTCCTTATGGCCTGTTTGTATAAGCAAATGTACACAAAAAAAATTGTGTACCCCAATTGGTACTTATGCCATCATCCACCTCAAGCACCTTGCAAGATCAAGGATTTTAATTCCCATTCTTGAGACTGAATCACTGAGAATTGCTCACCAAAGGTGAGTGAAACCTTCACAACAGCTTGAACACTTGTCCCAGCAAAAGTAAAATTATCACTGATGAGGAAAATCCTCTTGATAAATTATTTATATGAATTGCTTTATTCCTCCAAGTCCGTTTCTTTTTTGATATATTCATTAAAACATTGACTCAGATTTTTACAATTCTGTGTTTTCTTTTTGACAGTGTTAGTTTTCCATTTTGCTAATCAAAACAAGGTCTGCCTTCATCAATCAGTGACCTCACTTAATGGCCACAGGCAACATGTTGACCCATGAGAAACAATTGCTTACAAGCAAGAGAAGTTAAAACTGCTTAACTCAAGCTTTAACATCAATTAAAACTGAAGCCATCAAAAAGAAACAAGTGTGACGTTGCCTGTAGTATGTTACCYTCTCAGTACTGTGGCCATTGGTCAACAGCAGCTGGGTGTTTAAACAAGAGGCTTATTTTCTTCAGGTTTTCATTATATTAAAATGCACTAAATGATACTAATTGACATACTATATATGCCAAGCTATGCTTATATGGACATTAAAATTCAGTGTAGAAAATGCTGAAAAAAATCCAGTCAATAAATATCTTTTCATAGCTAGTTGTAACAACTTACTAAACCCAAAACTTGAAAGAATGTTAAATGGCTGATGGATGCACTGCTAGAATAAAACATATCTCTGCTGTAGTAAAGCAGGACTAATTGCAAATATACCTTTTCTGTACTACAAGGGTGAAAAATACTCACATTTAGAAAATGTTTAAGATGATACTAGGGGTGAGATTTACTTCAAATTCAAATGCTTAAATTTAGAAGTCTGTATGGGGATACCTATATATGAGGTATGCGTTTAAGATCCTTTCATGGTCAATGGAACCATTTTCTGGACTGCATCTAACTATACAGACCTGGAGGGAGGTTTAATTTACTTGCCCGCATCTAAACATTTAGTGCAATTTGAGATGACTTTGATTATCCTACTTGGGGTTCAGGTTCATTTACAGAAAGGTATAGGTTACCTTCCATCCTGTGTCATATCCTCAGAAGGCACTCGACACCTGTGTGTGGACAATCTGATTCAAACCCTTGACCTTGATTTACTTTAATGGGAGTTTGGACACTAACTGGGATAAAGCCACCATCTCTGTAGACATCTAAATTTGGGATGTGAATCAGAAGCATTCAATGGCTTTTACAAATATTAAGAACAATGATATATAAGATAAAACCTGAATGGAACCCACTTCCAGGCTGGCTTTAAATCCACTTACGGTCTTTACAGTAATTTAGTTGACCTTCTTTCCACAATCACTAGTCAATTTAGAGAAGGAGGTGTCCAACTTTGGTAGATTTGATCTGTCTTGGTAGGTTTTCAGGGATGCCTACTTCTCTTTCATTCAGTTTAGGAAGGTATGGCTAATAAACTGAACTGCACTTTTTGTTTTAACAATTATATTTCAGGGTGACAGTACACATTAAGCTTCTAAATTAGGCCCATTATATTCTTTTTGTACGTGTATATATATCCATGCACACACAAGTGTCCTCATATGTGTCCTCATATGTGTGTGTATATATATACAAATATATATAAATATATATGTAAAAGGTATAAAATATATCTTCGTTAACATGTCATAATTGCCTCTTCAGCATATTAGATTTTACAACACTCCTACCATTTGACATTAGACAATAACAGAGTTAATATACATATATGAATTCAAACTGAATTCTGTCCTTTCATTACCTGATAATGCAGAATACTCTGGAAATACGGCAAATGGCCACTTATGGACAGACTATGGCATCTTCTTGTTGCTGGTGCAAACCTTGTGAGCACTTTTAAACAGGAGCAATCTGTGTAAGCCCCAAACTCAAACACTTACCCTATTTTATAGCAACAGTACCATGTGTGTTATATTTTTCATCCCCTTTTCCCTTACACTGAGGATGATATTTAACACTATAAATACTTCTATTCATCCCTAGTTCATAGGCCACCCAATGGTTTCCCAATTTCTGTTAGAATGCAGCAGAAATTTATGGCCCCAGCATGCTTCTTGTCTTACTTTCCAGCATTTCTCAGGGGTCCCCACAATGTGTCTTTTCCCCTGCTGCCTTAAATCACACTGATTCCTTGATCTTAAAAAAAAAAAAAACCAGAACAAAACAGAACTTGGGAGGGACAACTGCATTATTAGACTGATGTATATACTCCCAAATGTTGTAAATGTTGGGTTCAAATTCATTGCATTTGGAGAGGCTCAGAGGCATTTTTTGTTTGTTTTTTTTGCTGTTGTTGTTGCTGTGTTGTTGTTGGTTTTGGGTTTTTTGCTTCTGTTTTTGCTCTGTGTATGTGAGCCAAAGGGCACTATTTCATTAATGACTTACTTTCTCTGTGACCATAATTAAGGGTCACTAAGCCTATCCTGCAGTCCCTGAGCGACAACAGATTTCAAGACAATCTGAATGAATATGTTAATATCTGATTAGATAGAGGACTTGACCTTGATATAGAGAGGTGGTTTCATGTTCAACTATAGCAATGCTGATACTTTACTGTAATTTCCTTGTAGAAATACAGAGCATTTCAGAGCTTGAACTCAATAATTAGAGGTGTTTGATGCCTAGATATATCTAACCCCACACACACACCTCTGAAGATCATTCACCACTCAGCATATTCAGAGTTTTATATACTTAAACAATTGCAACAAACTGTGGCAAGTTTAGGCCATTACCATAAACTGTTTTAAAATTCAAATATAATCATCCTTGCTGATTTAAACAAAAATAAAAATAAAACCAAACCAGGATATTTTTCTAAATGATACTTAAAGTTCTTTTTTAAAAGACAGACAGATGATATGCAATGATTATCATTAGCAAGTTTTTCTGACATTTCTTCATATTTTCTTTCCTCAGAAAATGAACAGGTTGCTGAGCTTGTCATAGACAAAGTAAAGCATTGCTCTATTCCCTCAGTTTTTGCAAAATGTTGAAGCTGTCACTATTTTCACAAAGAAGAAAGGCATGTTGTTTTCTCCTACTTTCCAAAATAGTAGAGGAAACTAACCAAAACAAAAACAGCAAAAGAAGCTTTAAAATCTGTTCTCTATCAGCTACTTAGTGATCAAGGAGATGACTTTCTTCTGCTGGAGAGTCATGCCCTATAAGTAGTCATTTTTAATCAAGAAAATAGATGCCTCAGATTTTGACAGATGAGGTGCTTTATATTTTTACGCCAGTATTTTCTTAATATAAAATGATTAGGTACATACCATATTGATTTTTGAGCCCTGCTATTGTGAAGATTTATGCACATGCTTCAAGCACTCCAAGTAGTCTCAATGACTTTGCTGGGAGTACTTAGAATGCATACAATTAAACACACAAGATCAACCTCCAGGATAGTACTTTGCATTGTTTCAATCAGCTTTCAACACTGCTGTAGCTTTTGAGCTCTGCTTATACCTAAGACTTGGGACTCTTGCAGGTTTTCTTTTTCTCAAAATTTGCTGTTCATAGAAATTTTCTACTGCTAAGTTACCAATAAATAATCTGCTTTTACATTTCTATATGTTTCTTCTATATTTTTATATTTCTTGGAATCTTCTTTATTCTTAGTGATACAAAGAGAACACAAAGTATAAGAAAACAACATCATAAATACATCCCACAGAGACAGTCCTTGACCCTGAGGTTTTAAACTTTTGATGTCAGGCAAAGAAGTGATAGAATAAAACTAACTTATTCTGTTTTCTTTTCAAACAGCCACCAGATTACACATGGTCAGGTTCCAAATGCTCAGCAACATAAGATAGCAACAAATATGTTTGCTGTTTGTAATTAATGGAGAAATTTACTTTCGTTTAGTAGCAGAGCATATATATGTATACATGTTCATATATTCATATATATATTTGTCATTATATAATCAGCAGAAAACAGTATTGTGGTTACTGGATTTCAGTCATACAACTTGAAATGAACCGTTTCAGAAGATAAGCATTAATGATTACTAAGATATAGTAACATAAGTGCAATAGCAAAATAAACTATTGATAGGTCCTAAATTTCTCACCCTTACCAGATTTAGGACAAAAAAGTTTGTACTCTTTTCCAAGTAAGTCATTAAACTTATTAAACTGAATAATTAAAGATTAAATGTTCTGACATTTTCTGAACATCATTCTGTATTGAAGTGACCAGTCACAATCAATGAACTTGAACTATTTATTTAAAGATGTAGATTTTGCAAAGATAAATAAATAAAATCACGGAAGAACTTGACTCTTTGTAGTGCCTGCCTACATCCTAGATGCTTATTTGCATGGTTGCCAACTAACTGGCCATGCCTTGAAATGTGCTTTCTAGAGGCTTGTTGTGACACAGCAAGGAAGAAATATTAACCATCTTTACCACTTCGGTCAGCTTGGTCACACAAAACATTTCAGTCCGACATTTTATTCTCTTTAGTCAATCACATTAGTTAGTCATCTCAAACACAGGGAAGCACAATGCAGATTCTGTGGAATTAGAGAGGTRTACTAGAAAGAGTGTAAAATAGACTATTCTATGAGTTTTCTATATTCTAATTATTTATTGAAATACAAGACTATAATTAAGAAAGTGTTGTGAACGCTTGATACAGCTATGTATCAGAAATAAAATTTGCAGTGGCTTTTTCACAATTATAAGAGAGCGCAACAGTATCTTAACAGACATTTTAAACCACTGGATAGCAATCATTATGAAGCTGTTTCTGAAACATGTCATATTTCCATATAGTTCTGGAGTTGCTGTGCTTATCCACAGAGAATGCATGAAAAAACCATTCATAATAAAGACTTTGCCTCCTAAAAAAGAAGAAATTTCTTTGTTGCTTGCAACAAAATCTAATCTTAGATATGTTTGTATGATTTCTTTTAAACCAGTAGAAGCATTGCATGTGCTTGTAAGAGCCAACCTCGTGCCAGATTTGAGACTATGGATTTGATTTTGCATTTGTTAGTGGTGGCACTGCCACAGCATCAGTTGTTGTCAATTGCACATTACGCCTATTAAATTGTCTTCAGAAATAACAAATAATAGGCCTAATCGTACCGCTATCAAAGTCAACATTAAAACATTAACAACATAATTATGGGTAGCATTAAGTCCAAAAAAGGAAGGAGCTTTCCTGGCTTTTCCCTTTTTTAAAAAGTGTTTGTGTTTAATTCAGAAATAGTATTTTCTAAAATACAGCCAAAAAAAGGACTCCTTTTCCTCCCAGATCAACATTAAAAAGGAGGTGCTGTTGGTCATCACATATTCCCTTAGAGTGCAAGGAAAACATGACTCTTCATAGAAAGAGTAATACAAAGAGGAACAAAAGATATATCTTCTCTGGGTTTAATGATCCAGCTTTAACCAACACAAAAGATAACAGAAGGACAGATCACCTCATTAGCATAGTTCAAAATTTAAAGATTTTCTTTCACCAGTCAATTTATATTTTGGGAAGATACACAACTCCATTTTTGTTGTAAAAAACAAGTAAGAAATATGACTCACAAAGTTCTACTTCCAAAGTAGAGTGTCATGGTATCACATAAGCTTAGAAAAAAAATTAAGAGGAAATCTTGTCCACTCCACCCTGGCCAACAAGGTCCCATGAAATTCCCAGGCATCGCTATCCTTAGAATTGGAAAGTTATTCCTTCATCTTCATCTTCTTCTTCCTCTTCTTCTTCTTCTTCAGTTGTTCTGTTGTGAAACTGTAATTTGAGTTTCTCTCATTGCAGATTGATCCATACTTTTTGTCATAGCAGCAGTAAACATCAAGAATAAGTAGTTACTTTGTGACTATCCAAAAACCGTTATCATGTTTCCCTTCAAGCTTTTCTTCTTTAGGCTAACTAATATCATTACCATCAATTGTTTCTCATCTGTTCAATTGTTCTACAACTGATGTCCAGCCTATTGTTCATTCAGCTGCATTTACAGGGAACAAAAGTGTTTGCTTATATTTTTACTGAATTGCCTCTTAATCTTTGTTTCCAGTCTTTTCCTTACCTCTGCCAAGACCTCTTTGCAATGCAATCCTGTCCTCCAGCATTGCTACTGTCCTTCCTAGTCTGCCTTTGCCTAGAAATTTAGTACAACAGAAAGCAAGTCAGAAATAAAGCCAGCAAAATGAGATCCAAGACAGAACCTTGAGTAGCATCACTCAATACATCCTTTCAGTTTTATAGTGAGTGATTAGCAACTCTTCTCTGTTTCCCTCACTTGCTTACAAGGCTTAACACAGAATAGATCTGAAATTCAAAATATGTGACAACTGTTTCTTCTCTGCCTAAAAGATTTGTTGCCTTGTTATGAAAGGAAATTAAATTAACTTGGCATAATTTGTTTTTGACAAACCATGTTGATATTACTTATCTCCTTGTTATTGCTATATACTAAAAATTATTTTCCCAGTTGTCTGAAAAAAAGGTTTTTTATCTGAACTTTCTAGTGTAATGGGCTATGGCAGGTGTCCCCAAACCTTGTTACTCTACAATTTTCTCATTGCTTTATTGTTTTACATTAATTACCACTAATGACGAATACAAAGTAAAGCATAGGTAAAATCTGTGCTCATTAACCATTTAGCATCATCTTATAATAATCTTATGTACACTTTTTGTGTTATTGTTTTCCTAATAACATGCAGTGTTTCTTAGGAAAAGCTCCTTATTTTTATGTTGTATAACACATGCTACATGAGGATGCAGACATTTAAAGTTACTTGCTTAACTGTTCAGAATGTATCACTGGTCATATATCATACTGTCCTATGAAGGATGGGGATTCATCTCACCTAATTACAGAATTTTAAAAATGTGGCAGCCAGGCTCCCTCTATAGGCACTGGTGAGAGAGAGAGGCGCCTCTCAAGAGATTCCACACTTTCAGATTTACGCCTCAATTGCTCATCTCCACTGACCAGAGAAGTCATTTTTATATGATATTTGATGAAAAGGTCAGAGAAATGAATGTCAAGATGTAATGTGAAAGGTAGTACTTATCTCAGCTGATACAAGGTCTAACTGTTGGTTGGAAGTAGATATACCATTTAGGCATTCCTAGCCTTCATGTGTCATTTTGAGGGAACTTGTAAGGCTTCATCAAGTTTAACTAAATTCATAAAAATAACCTTTAACATGATAAAAATGCAGATATTCTTGAAATAAAATGAAGATAATATATTTTGACAATTCATTAAGAAAATCAGATGTGGAGTCAATTTTTAAAATACTCAGAAAACAGAAATTCTCACTATTTATTTTAACTGCATGTGTATTTTATGTACCCTGTGTTGGAAATTTGCTTTTAGGTTTGCAATTCAAATTTTTATGCCCATTCATGTGTTTGCGTTTTACAAGATCTGTCCCTACTCGAAAGAATTTTGTCCTTGAAATGTCAATATTAGTAAACTGAAAGGACTTAAATATACATTTTTTTTATAGATCACTGCTAAAAGATTTGTCTATATTCCTTACAGGGCTTCACAGTTATTTCATTGCTTTGGCATGAAGGATTAAAATACCCTTCATCTCCTCCATGGCACCATTCATTTGTATTCAGTAATAATCTGAAGCAGTTCTGAGGGAATCATGCAGAATACTCTTAATCATGACTTGCAGTTGTCTCCAACACGCTGTCATATTGCATTCCAGAAACTAAACAAGAACAGAAAAATACTGTTCATAGTGTTGTTCATATGGTACAAGAAACGGGATTTCCTTTTAAGAGTGTTGGTACAACACAGCTGTTTACAGTGTAATTTGATAGGGTTGCCAGGGTTGGAAATACAAGCAATTCTGTTAAAACCAATACTGTAGGACCATGTTTTAAAATAACAGTATAGTGCATTTTGAATCTACTGCTGTAGAAATCCCTTTCCTAGAGGGGAATGTGGGAGTCTTGAAATGCCCACTAGAGTTTAATTCAAGATCCCCTTGTGATGCTGTGCCAGACTCCCCTGTTCCTGTTCCTTGATGCATTTAGTTTTGTAAAACTTGCAGTATATTATTAATAAATTATATAAAGTAAGAAACAGAGGAGAAAAGCTATTAAAACATTTATTCCACATGAAACTTACATATTAAGTAGATAGAAGTATCACAGAGTTCTTCTTACAGTGATTTTTTAAGGTTTTCCCACTAGAAGTAGTTTGAGAGAACAAAGTTTTCTGGTAGCTTCAGTTATCTGCTTTCCACTAGTTTTTGGAATATTTACCAGTCTGTAGCCTTCATGTTACTTAGAGAATACAAATAGAAATATCACCCAAGTATCTGATATGTACATTACTGGTTTTTGAAACTTGTAATAGAAAATGCTTAAACTACATAGTCTTCAAAGTATACTTAGATATACTTTATTCAGTTTTACCTATTCTTTGTTAAAGCTTGAGCCAAAATTTACAGGAGGGAAAACAATCCCTCTGGTATATGTTGTTGCAGGTAACTGCTTTGGACATCTTGGTTTACACATGTCTATTAAGGACCTGATTCTCCTGTTGTGTAGTTGTTTCCACCTGTGCGAAGCGGATATTGACTGCTATCACTCTGACTAGGAAGTACCTTGCACAAGAGGCACACCAGCAGAAAGCAGGCATTGGTACGAGGTCTGTTGAATTAAGTGAAACCACTCCTGGAGTAAGCAACTATTCGCTGTGGCTAACGGTGTCAAAATGTAGTTCACTCTGACTTCATGTTTCTTTCTGTGCAGGTTTACATTTACTTTGCATCACCAGATCCGTGTATATGAGCCTGAGAGTATAGGCAAGTCTGGACTACATCTTCAAAAATGGTGCTACTAAAGAAGACATAATCCATCACAGGAATGTATTATTTATTTTCCCTTCAAAGACTTTTTGATCCAGTTTTGTAGCCTTTACTCATAACCTTAAAGAGATCTTTGCCTTCATGAGGAGCGAAGAATCAGGAATAGTTACTTATTTTGGTCCAACAAAAGATTAACTTTGCTTCTAAATTGACTTTACTTCTTTACTTAATTTTTTTCGGAAGGAATGTTAATTGAAGGAAATAAAAAAAAAAAAAGAAAGTAAATTACTGATTTACTGATCTTAAATTCAGGCTGATACCTTGGAGGATATGCAATAACTTGTAACTAACAGATTCCAAAATTTGACTGGGAAAGCTGGTACCTGAACAAAAGTATGGATCTTCTGCTTGCCTAGAAAGGAAAAAAATATTGTGCTTTAGTTAGACAACTATTTTACCAG
Source organism: Phoebastria nigripes (assembly GCA_035582835.1). Lineage (NCBI taxonomy): Eukaryota > Metazoa > Chordata > Aves > Procellariiformes > Diomedeidae > Phoebastria > Phoebastria nigripes. The sequence continues at coordinate 3,607,828 of JAYKAV010002855.1, read as the reverse complement.
CAGTGTAGTTAAACWATTTACTACTGTGTATTTCATATCTATGACTTCTAAGTTATCTTTAAAAGCATGTACAATTCAGCAGTCATAAGATTTATCTCCGTGTGAGGTAATAAAACAAAAAGTTCACCTTAGGTAATGGCTACTCTCTCCCTGTTTGTGTAGATGCATCTGAAGACAGTGCTTATCTGAACACCTCTTTTCAAGGAAGAGTACTTTTAAAAGGGTGGAGTTAGCTATGGTGTTGAGCACACAAAAACATGAAATTCTAATACAGAGAAGAGCAAAGAAAAAATACCAGCTAAATCAGAGTACAGCCAATGCTTACTTGTTTAAAAGCACTAACTCTTCTGTGTGACAAAACAGTGAAACATATCAAACTCAAGAGCTTTCAAGGTTTTAAAAAAGAATAAATTATTTGAGAAGGAGCATTTGATTATGTAAGTGAAGAGCATATTACAGTTCTTATATGAAAAAAGGGTTAGGACACCATTAACATCTGGCTCCACAATTTTGTTGGATTTTTTTTCAGTAAAGAATTTTTCCCTTTCATATTTGAGAAGCAAGGAGATGGAAAGAGCCAGTTTATGATAAAGGCTGTAAGAGAAGGACAGTGAGTTATAATTCATTAGGATTATAAAAACCATTCAGGCTTGCAACAGGATGATTCTATAACCAAGAAGTACTTTTGCCTGAATGCTCTCTCCTAAACAGCTCATATGGTGTGAAGGAGAGAGACTTTTTTTGCTGGTCATCTTTGCAGGCTTTTAGGAGAAATGCTGAAGCAAAGCTTATTCCAACCATTTGACAGTGTCTAGGAGCTCACTCACGACACTTTTCATTTTATAAGTCTTTCCAGCCCCCAGATGCCCTGATTACTTTTCAGCAACGTTATTCCTTACAGTTTTCACTGCAGCCATGGGTCAGGAATCTTTACTACCTGCATACTTTGGAAGACTGGAACAAATAAATTCTCTGTCTCCTTTTTTCCCACCTTACAAAAATAAACTTAAAATACACACTTCTTAGTGGGACCTGTTTCCATGGAAGTTTTTGACTATCAAACCTCACCAATTTTAAAAATGTTTAAAAAAAAGTCAGAAGTTTGGAATAAAAAAGGAATGGCACGAACTTCCTAATTTTGCTGAAATAAACAAAGGCACCAATCTCTTTTTAAAAAGAGACCAATGCTACAGGCCTGCACATGTTTGTGTTTAGAGTTAAATCTGTGCATAATTATCAGTTCCATCGAAATCATTGATGCTATCTAAGTTCACGATAAAGACCTGAGTTGAGACAACAGGTACAGAAAGTTGGAAACAGGAAGTTTAAAGAAGAACTACTGCCCAAGTCATGTAAACAAAACTATGAAATACATTGGTTGATCTAAGTGGGGATTGTATATAAGCAAACGTTTTTCTTGTTACTGTGGAAATAATAGTAAAAGGAAGCATTTTAGAATGGACTAAAGGCCTTTAAGATTTTCTCACGCTGATTTTTATAATTAGATTCTTATGTTTAGTAGATAAAGCTAGGTATACAAATGAGGAACCAAATCCTTCAAAAGCCTTTCTCATAGCCTTAAGAATCAGGTTGCCTTACTCCAAACAATTGTTACAAGTCTTAAATCTAAATAGCTRCTTATTTTCATATCCTTGTGTGCACTATAGGTAATGTTTCTTATAATTGCTTGTAAATGCAAAATACACAAACATAAGAAAAAACATGAAAATTACAATAGCTATTTGTTCTTTCCCTAAAAAAAAAAGAAAGAAAAAAAAAAAAAAAGAGACAATTTAACTACTCCCAACAATTAGTAACTGGTTATTCTAAGTGATTGTTAGAAAACTGAATGAAAGCTGAATGAACATAGGAGGCAGGTGCTGATCTTTTAAGTAATCTGCATATAATATTGTTCTACATTGATAGACTTATTGTGTAGAAATATAATCTAGCACTGAGAAATCGTGTATGTCTACACAGTACACTCTAAAGCAGGATGGCCACATTAGCAGGAACATGCTCTATTTCTAATCAGAACTAATTAACCTGTGGAGGGTACTGCAACAACTCAACTGTCCTGCTTCTGTAGCAGGTTATTCAGAGGTATCTCTGTAATAGTGCAGGTAACGGAGGCAGCCAACCAAGGCAGCAGTTTTTGCAGCAGTCTCTCGGTTCTACTTCGGGAAGAGAAATGGGCCGACATGAACCTCATGAAGGTCAACAAGAGGAAGTGCAAAGTCCTGCAGAGGAACAACCCCATGCACTAATGTAGGTTGGGGGCCACCCAGCTGGAAAGCAGATTGGCAGAAAAGGACCTGGGGATCCTGGTGGACACCAAGTTGAACATGAGCCAGCAACATGCCCTTGCTGCAAAGAAGACTAACAGTATCCTAGGATGCATTAGACAAGTACTGCCAGCAGGTCAAGGGAGGTGTTCCTTGCCCTATACCCAGCACTGGTGATGCCACACCTGGAGTGCTGTGTCCAATTCTGGGCTCCTCAGTAGAAGAGAGAAATGGACATATTGGATAAAGTCCAACAAAGGACCATGAAGATGATTAAGGGACTGGAGCATCTCTCCTATGAGGAAAAGCTCAGAGAGCTGGGACTGTTCAGTGTGGACAAGAGAAAGCTCAGGGAGGATATCATCAATATATATAAATACCTGAAGGCAGGGTGCAAAGAGGACAAAGCCAGGCTCTTTTCAGTGGTGCCCAGTGGCAGGACCAGAGGCAATGGGCACACACTGAAACATAGGAGGTTCCGTCTGAACATAAGAAAACACTTTTTTACTGTGATGGTGACTGAGCCCTGATGCAGGTTGCCCTGAGAGGTTGTGAAGTCTCCCTCCTTGGAGATATTCAAAAGCCATCTGGACATGGACCTGGACAACCACCTCTAGGCGGCCCTGCTTGCATAGGGGGGTTGGACCAGATGACCTCCAGAGGTCCCTTCCAACCTCAACCAGTCTGTGATTTTGTGATGCTTTTAGGAAATCTTCTAATTTTTATATAAATGTATCATTTCAGAAGTGAGCCCACTACATCCATTTGAACATATTAAAATGACAACTTCCAATTGTTTCTGGTTTGATTTTCCAGATCTGCCAGAGTTGTGGACTATAGGTTTATGAACTATATCATGATCAAAGACTAAAGTTTGGTCTGGGTTTAAGGACAAGAATGTAACTCCACAGAAAAAACTACCTAAGTTTCCACATGCTGTGAGAAATAAAATTCAAACTTTATTTTCTGCATTCATTATTTCTTTTTAAACATTGACTATTGCCTGAGCTAGCACAGCTCTTTGATGCAGAATGTTTTGCTATAGGCTAAGTGTAGTAATTTGCATCATACCTTCAAGCTCAAAATGTTTCGTTTTCATTATAATAAGGAATGTTTTTGTAATTTTAAAAACATATACCARACATTTATTTTGCTGAACTTTTCACAAGATATATCTAATTAGGACAAGTACAAATCAAAGATTTAAAAAAAGGTTTACTGGCTTTTTTCAGATAAAGCACTCAAACTCTTTTACTTAATTTCATAAGACTTTTCTGTGAAATTTTATCCCAATTTGCTCCTCTTTCTCTGTCCTTTAGTACCCATTTGTGTTCCATCTAATGCCACAAGACAAGTCAGTTTGATTATAAAGATGAGATGTGAAATGGATCTCAAATAGAAAATCTTTCTTCATCCAGCCTTTTCTAATGTAAAACTAAATGAATAAATATCATGTGTGGTCATTAATACAAAACACTATTACTATAGCATTTATTTGTAATTTCATCAGAAAGATAGAAAATAGCCTGATCACATATAGGAAATGCAGTGTAATGTGGGATCTTTGGCTTTTTTTTAATACTTTCCCACTTAGATTTTGGCTGTGGTAGGAAATCTATTTTGCCTGTGTTTTCTTCAATCTATAAAATCAGGCTATATTTCTGGGTCACTGGCTCTTTTCTTTTTCCTCTATCTACCTTTCTTTTCTTCTTACATCACCTTTCCTTGTCTGCCACTATCTAGTTTTTAAAACCATTTACCCTTCAATAATTGACAGGGGCATGCGAAACACTAACAACATCCTCTGTCATTGTAGAAGAAAGCAAGCAAGCAAGAAAAGGGAAATATAACTGTGGTATCGCTTTCCTTCTTCAGTTACTGTAAAAAATAAAAAATGGAATAAATATAAACATTTGTAAAACCAAACATGGAAAATTAAACATCCCTATTTTTTATTTCTTTCTGTAGTGTTCTGGGGAGGGGAATAGGTCTGCAGTATTAGATATACAGCTGTTTCCTGTTTTTGCTTCCCAGGAGACTCTGTAATTCATTTTGTCTCATCAATTTAACACGGTAGCCAACTGCTGAATACTCAGCACTTAGTTTTACTTGTTTTTAAACATTTCCCTAAGTGGTGCCTAGTGCTGATACACGTTTTAGATCAACTAATTGTGACATCTCTGCTCATGACTGCAGGGCCAAAGTCGTGGCATGTATAAAGCCTGAGCAATTGTGCTTTGTGACTGAATGTAAGGAAGAGTTGAAAAGGTGAAATTCTATCTCCAAATTAGGTTTAAAGTGTGAGTCTATAATACAGCAGTGCTTTCATCTGTTCAACCCTCTCACCCCTACGAATCCCCTGTTAGTCTGGCATGTGAATTGTGCACAAAGCCTACACTCCATTACATTACAGATCCCAAATTAAGTTCACATGACCTGAAGAGATGCGAGTCAGCACTTTGCACCAAGCAATGAAGTTCAAGCCACCCATGTACAATCTAATTATTCAGGATGTACAGGGCAACTCATCTGAATAAGGACATCTGTTGAGAGCTGGATTTTACTGACCAGGGCTATTAGATTACTTCTCCGGACTGAAATCTTTGTAACTAATAAAATGCCAAGAATATCTAGGGACCTACTTATAATATCAGTAATCATTTGATTCGTTTAGTCAGCTTTAGCAATTGCTCTTTTTTGCATTCAAATTATATTTTAACCCACTACATATTCTATATGATCCATTTTTTAACATGATAATTCCTCTTAAGGATGTGTTGGACACTGGAAAAAAGTACAGAAAAACAAATAATAATAAGTACATGTGCATGTAGAACAACTTGCATAAAGGACAAGAAGCATATTATCCCCAGCATCTCAGTGCTGATTTGGACATCAAAAATAAAGTTGACCTGATTTTCACAGAAGATTTTACAAGGAGATGGCTATTTTTAAAGGCCAGTAGGACCAATAAGATGTGCTACTTGTGCTGTAAGCATAAATAAAACTGTTTTTCACACATCAATAAAGCAAAATAAAGCACAAAACTCACTTATTAACTCTGTTCAGCAGCAGGATTGGAAAACCTTGTATTAGAGCTTTTCTGTGTTGCCAGTGTTCTCCACAGGCACCTCAAAAATTCATTCACAAGAAATGAACCCACTCCCACTTTAGTTTCCCAACTACTGAGGTTTTTGAGCATGAGACCATAAGGTAGGAACTCTAGCCACTGAATGCTGACAGTACCAGCAGAAGAGAGAATAAATAAAGTTTTCTGCTTACAAAAAACAATGCAAAGCCATCTTCTTGTGCAGGTGAATGGGATTTAAAAGTCATCCAGACAAATCTATTTAAGGACTGATCTAAAAGACAAATTATGTACAACAGACTAGGCAGGAAAGTAACTTATTTGTATATGTCATGTTGGCTTTTTTCCCATAATTTTAATTATTTTAAATAAATAAGGTGTCAACCTTTTTTAAAAGACCCCTAACCTAAAGAATATAAATAAACTGAACTTTAGATGAATTGCGGTAATGAGAACAATAAAAACTATTTAAAAACAGTTTCTAAACTCTCAGGAAACATATTTAATTACTACTGCTTTCTGATTGCAATTAGCAAATTTGTGTACTCAGGCCTACACTATTAATTTATATGAATAATCTTTAGACTGTTCGCTTGAAACACGGCCTGAATTTTCTTTGAGTGAAGAGTAGGTTAGTTTAGAATCATTCAAGAATTCCTCAGCTAAGTTGGTTGTTCATATTTTAATGTCCATACATCTCTAATTTCCACTGACATCTTACAAGCTACAGTACACTTGATGGTGAGCCAACACAATAACCCTCTTGAAGATTTCCAAGATATATTCTGTAGCCAGAAACTTTATATCAGTAATTCATACCTAGAAGAATTTATGTACCATGAAAATGAATACAACTTTAGCTGAATTCAAATGTTAAGTCATCTGCAGAAGAGATGTGAATTTTCAATGTTTCTATTGTTATTCAACAAAATAAAATATGTACTCAATGACAAATGTGCAAGCTTCGAAAAGATTTAAAAATAACAGTTTGGTTTTAGTTTCTTTTCATAGTCTTTTAGAAGAAAAGGAAGGTCTCTGTTGACTGGAGGAAGGCAAATGTCACAGCCTTCTGCAAAAAAGGCCAAAGGGTGAACCCCAGGAACTATAGGATGGTCGGCCTCATTTCAGTTCCTGGGAAAATCATGGAATGAGTCCTCTTGGAGCACATTTCTGGGCACATGAAGTTGAACAGGTGATTGGAAGTCACCAGCATGGATTTACCAAGAGTAAATTGTGCTTAACCAACCTGGTTGTCTTCTATGATAAAATGACTAGATTTGTGGATACAGGGACAGTAGCGGATGTTATCTGCATAGACTTTAGCAAGATTTTGACACTGTCGACCATAATATTGAAGTTGGGATGTTACAGTCTGCATGGCTAGACAACCAGATGGATCAAATATGTTTGGATGATGGGGTTCAGAAGGTGGTTAATAGGTCATACTTTACCTGGATGCCTGTGACAAGTGGACTACCACAGGGGTCTGCACCACGATGTTTCCTCTTTAATATGTCTATCAATGATGAGCAGGAGGTGACAGAGCACACTCTCATCAACTCTGCAGATGATGCCAAATTAGGGGTACCAGTCAATACACTCAAGGACAGGGCTCCAAACAGGCTGAAGAAATGGGCCACCAGGAACATTATGAAATTCAGCAGGGACAAATGCCAAGCTCTCCAAATCCCAAGAAACTTTTCCCATTACAGAGAAAAAAAAGCCCCTGCAACAACACTGTCTGGGGATGGAGAGACCATGAAGCAGCTCTGTGGGAAAGGCCCTGGGATGGAGGTGGGCGGCAAGATGAACGTGAGCCCATGGTGTGTGTGCTGGCAGCAAAGGCAGCCAACAACCTCCTGGTCTCTATGAACAGTGACATAGCCTGTAGATCAAGGGAATGGCTTGACTCCCCCTGCGTGGCACTCGTCAGATGACATCTAGATACTGCATCCAGTTTTTCCCATTTTTTTGTGACAGGAAAGACATGGACAAACTGGAGGGAGCTGAGCGGAGGCCCTCCGAGGGGCTGGGACACTTGCCCTGTGAGAAGAGACTGGGGGAGCTAGGCTGGGTTAGCCTCGAGAAGCAGCTTCAGTGCACCTAACAGACCCCATGGCTGACACGAGGGTCATCGAGGAGATGGAGCCAGGCTCCTCACAGAAGTTCAGGGAGGGAGGGCAAGAAACAACAGGTGTACATTGAGACGAGAATTTCAGACTAGATATAAGAAGAAACTTTTTCCTCGTGTGGACAGTGACGTAGTGGAGCAGGCTGCTCTGAAAGCTGTGCTACTCTGTCCTTGGAGGATTTAAAGTCACAACTGGACCACGCCGTGAACAGCCTGGTCTCACCCCATAGCTGGCCCTGCTTTGGGCTGTGGGGTGGCCTAGAGATCTCCTGAGCTCCCTGCCAGCCTCATTTATCCTTTGGGACCATAGAAAACAAAGATATACATTGGAATTATTCTGTGATCCTGTATTGTGAGATAAAGAAAAATGACACAGGGAACCACAGAGTCACTGGTGCTTAAAGACAAAATAAATAAGACTGGAAATAGGGTAAATGACGTGCATAAATGGTTATTTTCATAGCATTAKAGAGAGAGAGAGAGAAATGAATACAGATAATTACATTTAGAATTTTGCGATATATATGAAGTACTCAGCACTCACCCAAAGAAATACTGCATATTTTCTAGTGTAAAATGTGCTCTGTGATTGCAGAAAATTATCTTCCTTTCAATTTCAGTTCAAAGTTATGCATTGTACTCCCATATGGAGATGTGCCCAGTGTTGAAGGCGTTGTAAGAGTACATGATTTCTAAAAAATATTATTCTGTTTTATCTGGCACAGGTGCTGAACTTTAATTGGTTTTCCTCTGTCCTTTTTAGTTATCTAATTTTTGTAACCAAAATTTGAGCTACATGACTGTCTGAAGACCAGTGGACCACAACAGACTTGGTCCTTTAAAAAAACAGTAGTTTATTGCATAAGAACTTGTGTCATTTTAAAATGGAGGGGAAAATAGCTTGGCAGGATACCGAGATTGATTGATCCTGGAAAGATTTTGGGTTTTCTTGTGAACAGTTGGATTGGTAACACAGACAGATGGATTGTTACTGCAAAGAGTTGGTGTGTTGCTAGGGAGAGTTGGAATGATATGCCGGACAGGTGTCAAAATTGTGAACTGGTGTTCAGAATAGATGTTGCATTATCTGCATACATATATATATATATATGCATGGACAATGTGTGTGTGTGTGTATATATATATGTCCATTGCTAACTTAACACTCACCGCTGTAATCACACCCACATTTTCACTACATCCAGAATGTAAAGACCACATTACTAAAGGCACCTTTTGACAAAAAGCAGGACAGACAGTATTCAGAAGATGAAATTGTATATGCAGACCAGGAACTGTACCAATTTCAGTACGTACTGAAATCCCACTCAACTCTTATCATGATGTGTTAATGATCATTTAAGGTAGTATAGCTCTCATACGGCATGTGAATTGACTTCACTATGMTAGAGCTCCACAACCAAGGTACAAAGACTGATTATTGAATTCTATATAACACTACAAAAGGCAAATTTTGGCTGAGGGTGGTGATTGTTCCGTGATAATGAGAAATAAAAACAAATCTTAAAACACCTTCCCCCCATCCCTCCATTCTTTCCAGGCTCAACTTCACTCCTGGCTTCTCTTCCTCCTCCCCCCAAGTGGTGCAGGGGGATGGGGAATGGGGGTTGCAGTCAGTTCATCACATGTTGTCTCTGCTGCTCCTTCCTCCTCACTCTCCTCTCTTGCTCCAGCGTGGGGACCCTCCCATGGGAGACAGTCCTCCACGAACTTCTCCAAAGTGGGTCCTTCCCACAGGCTGCAGTTCTTCATGAACTGCTCCAACATGGGTCCTTTCCATGGGGTGCAGGCCTTCAGGAACAGACTGCTCCAGCATGAGTCCCCTACGGGGTCATAAGTCTTGCCAACAAACCTGCTCCAGCGTGGGATCCTCTCTCCACAGTTCCACAGGCCCTGCCAGGARCCTGCTCCAGCGCAGGCTCCCCATGGGGTCACAGCCTCCTTTGGGCACATCCACCTGCTCTGGYGTGGGGTCCTCCACRGGCTGCAGGTAGATATCTGCTCCACCGTGAACCTCCATGGGCTGCAGGACGACAGCCTGCCTCACCATTGTCTTCACCACAGGCTGCAGGGGAATCTCTGCTCCAGCACCTGGAGCATCTCCTTCCCCTCCTTCTTCACTGTTCTTGGTGTCTGCAGAGTTCTTTCTCTCACGTATTCTCACTCCTTTCTCCTGGCTGCTGTTGTCCAGCAGTTATTTTCTCCTTCTTAAATATGTTATCACAGAGGCACTACCACCATCGCTGATGGGCTCAGCCTTGGCCAGTGGCAGGTCTGTCTTGGAGCCAGCTGGCATTGGCCCTATCGGACATGGGGGAAGCTTCTAGCAGCTTCTCACAGAAGCCACCCCTGCAATCCCCCCTGCTACCAAAACCTTGCCACGCAAACCCAATACACCAGTTTCTAATAATTTGTTCATTTAAAAAAAAAAAATCTGTTTAATAACCACACTTAGGTTTTTTCTAGCCTACCATGACACTATCTAAACAAAGAATAATTCGGTAAATCTATGTGTAACTAAGCATCCATCAACGCTATGGCTAGGTTATGCTATTATAACTCTAGTGTTCAGTAACTATCTCCTCACAAAATACAGATGTTAATTTCTGAGTATTAAAGGACATTGTACATTTAAATATTTGCATAATGAAAGGGTAAAATGGCCCATGTAACCATACGCTGTGCCAGATGATGTACTTTTACAGAAAAAAATAATGTCTTTTGCTCTTCTAACAGTTTACAGAATATGTTGAATTTTCAGAGACTTTTCCTGGCTTTTATTTAAAAGTTTTTGGGTTTTTTTAGTATTCTTAATCTTAGATTGTAGTGCTAGATATCACATTAAGCCACAAGAAGAGGTTAATCTAGAATATTTGTTAGGTTATTATACTGTATTACCTTCACTGCCCCTGACTGACTTTACAGAAAACCTATAAATTCACACACTTCATTAAGTATAATGGATTCCAACTTTTTAGACTATCCTGGGCACTCAGCCTTAAACATAGCAGCAAATGCATCAGTTGCATTGGAAAAAATCCCCAAGATTCACATTTGCAGTGTTTACTTGTTCATATATATCAGGTTTTTCTCTATGTAGTGACAAAATCATGAGAACAGAATAGCACCTGTTCATTCTAGAAAGAGACATGGTACCATATATATATACACACACACCATGAAGTCATAGCAGTAGGAAATTGAAAAGTTACCTATTTTTTTCCCCTGATAGTATTGGATCATTTAATATGAAGTATTTGAGCTAATGTTAATTTATGAAAGAAATCTATACTAAAATAAACTTTCCAGAAGTATCCAAAGGCTCTGAAGAACAAACTTCTGACTGATTTAATGGATTTTTTTAGCTTCATTTTGGAAATTTCTATCAAATACAAGAGCAGTGCAGTTTTAAGCCATTTAAACAGTTACTGTCTTTACTACAATTAGGAAAATGTTGAGTAATTAGTCTCTGTGTATGCAAGCTACAATGTACTGTTGCACTTTCCTACAGTGGTATGGTAAGTTCTTCAGCCATTTTAACAAAATTTAATTAATATTAGAAGTATATTCAGTGGTCATATCCATCTACACGGCATGAAAACAAAAGTTCAAGGAAAAAGTTCATAGGACAAATGTGCTCCATGTGCCTTGTATAAGTACAATATGTTTCACTAGCATGATCAATATTTTTCTCAATATATATTTTATCAGTGTAGGAAAGAAGTAATAGAAAAAATTTCATAAAAGATTTTTTATTTTAAAAAAGTGAAAATACTGATGCCCAAATTATGTCATTTCTTGCAGCTGTTGAGGAAGGGATCTGAAGATTTTGGATTTGGATCAAAGAAAAAAAATCTCCTTCTAAGAACAGATCCAAAAATTTGTTCCTTCTTATTTGGCTACCCTTTAAAGAGAGTGAACAAAGTTACTGTATAGAAGAAAATAGAAACAGATGGAAGAATACTCTCAGAAACCATTTACCCAGTTTCTAGTGGGTTCCCATCTGCCCTAAGTTCTTTTACCTTGTTACAACAAACAGGGAACAGAACAGAAAATCAAAACCAAAAAGCCCTCACAAAGTTGAGTTTGAAAATTGCCATGAAATGAGTCAGTCATTTCTATTCATCTAACCAAAACCAAATTTGTTATTGTGAGTGCTTCCCAATCCGTGTTACATAGGCTGCAGTTCTTGAGATTTCAGTTATTTTCAACTTTTTCATGGCCATGGATTTCTGTTCCACTTTTTCCTTTTTTGCTAGGAGATATTTCAATAATTATGCCTATCAAGTTCAGTTTTCCTAGTGACTCAGAAAGGTCAAAGTCTTAGCTATGGACAAGAAGAAAAAATATGTGTTGTTATGAATACACTAGAATACCACAACAATCACATTTAATTCTGCTGCTTGTGTTCTGTGTGATTATGAGAAGCTGGCACTTAACTAAGTTGCAGTATGAGCTACTCGCAGATCTGAATCTTCCATTGCTGAAATAAGAGCTGCTGCTGAAAGTAGGTCATACAGAAATTAATATGGGTCTGGAAATATAGGTTATTTTTGAACACTAGGCATAAAGTGATACTTCTGTCATGCCAGGACTGATTCTGACATTGCTGAAGTATTGTTTCACTGACTAACCCTTTCTCATTTGCATGCCAGCATTTATGGTGATACTATTTAGAAATACCATAAGAAACAGCCCTTCCTGTAGTGTGTTGAAGACTAAGGGACTGGAGCATCTGGCATGTAAGGAGAGGCTGAGAGAGCTAGGACTGCTCAGCATGGAGAGGAGAAGGCTCAGGAGGATCTTATCCATGTGTATAAATACCCCATTGGGGGAGTAAGGAAGACAGAGCCAGGCTCTTCTCATCAGTGCTCAGCGACAGGACAAGAGGAAATGGGCACAAACTGAAACACAGGAAGTTCTGTCTGAGTGTAAGAAAACACTTTCTGATATGGGCGAACACTGGAACAGGCTGCCCAGAAATGTGGAGCCTCCATCCTTGCTGATAGTCAAAACTTGACTGGACACAGCCCTGAGCAACCTGCCCTATCTGACTCTGCTCTGAGTATAGAGTTGGACTAGAAGATCTCCAGAGGTGCCTCCAGCATCAGCCATCCTGTGATCCTGCGTGTGATTCTGCATTCAAGGTATAAGACAGAGAAGGGAAACTCACCCTAGCTGCAAGCCAAGCTGACATTTCAACCTTCTTTTACAGGATGGGCTTAAATAGTCATTTTAATAACATCCAGTAACTTTGTAAAACAACAGAAAAATCACTGTTAAATCAACTGAATTAAATTATCTTATTTCCCACTGAGTAGGTTAAAAATAAGCATGGAGCTTCTCCAAGGTCTTTCAGAATTTCAGAAGCACCCTTATAAGTTAAAATTACATTGGTCGTTGATTTTTAACAGAAAACGACTGTTTAACTCTATTAGGTAATTAAAGGAAAAGTATTTCCCAGACCATAATGTGCTTGCCAGAACAATGTTCTGCATTCCCTCTTAATTGGAAGAATATCATAGTATTTTATTTCAGTGGGTGCAAGGGTTTAATACTCAACGTAGTATATAACGTCTGAAGTATTTTGATCAGGAAAAAGACTAAAACTTGCAATATAGGCAGTGCATTTTCTAAGAGCTATGCAATTTCATGCCAAAAGTTTGGAAACGATAGTAAAGAAATGGGGCATGGGAAGAGAAAAGCAACCCACATTCAAGAGCAGAAGGGAAGAAATGCAGTGTCTGTACAGAACTACAGCAGAATGAGGCCATATGTGCAATCTATGACTCAACCATTCCCCTATTTCTGGAGAGTAGTACTATGCTAATGTGACAAAACTTTTGTGCTAGCCAATGTACTACTATATACTGTTAACCCATGAAGCATTAGACCAGTAGTCTGTCTCATTTAGCATCATTCAGGATAGCACATAATTGTGAGAACAATAGTGTTATTAGCAACATGATAACGTAATGTTCTCCTGCTACAATATCTTTTCAGGAATGGAGGTATTGTTACCCTTTCAAGTCTCATTTTAAAATTTCTGCCTGATGTACTGTATGTAAAGACTATTTTTGATGGGAGAAAACTTAAATTGTCTGTTTCACATATAGTATTGGCTTTGTGTAAAAATAGCTATTTATAACCTCAACTGTGTTTCTAATGGCAGAACTATGTGGAGTTGGCTGCAAATGACATTACATTTTTCATTTATCCTGACAGTATTTTAAAGGCTGCATTTGACATGAATCATCTGAATTTGTATTTGAGATATTTCATTTTCATCATAGCTTTTTACAGGAATAGATGACAATGTCACCAGTGTTAGCTGCTTCCTGGAAACAGTATTATTTAACATTTCTGGTTTGACAGCCTTGTTTTTTACTTCGGTCAAATTAGTTATCACATTTAACAATTATCCCTATTACAAGTTATATTCAGATCAGGTACACATGATGAAATTAGAGAATGTCACCTGTAAAGAGACATGTCGTTATTAAACTCAAAATTTACATAGAGTAGCTGTACAGTACAGAAAAATGCATATCATCCAAAAGAGCGATTTATACTGCTTAGACGTACCAAACAGCTGCTTAGCTAAAAGCTTGACTCAAAGCCCTCTGAAACAAATGGGAAGATTTTCATTGATTTCACTTCTTTTTGGATCAGACCCAAAAATGCAGATTTTTAGCTGAGAAAGACCAGCCATTCATTAAACTGGATATTATTTTATCAGGGAAAAAAAGATGCCCAATGGAAAAAAGCTTGTCGATAAGGAAAAAGAAAACACCACCCAAACAAAGACTCTTCACTGTGTTTCTTTTTAATCATACTTTACACCACATGTAACAAATAGAATAAGGTAGTGTAATTATTTAATGCTGTAGTTTAAATGACTCATACAAAACTTCTCAGAAAACAATAATTTCACTTACAACATTCAGCAACCATGAGTTTTTACAATATTTCAGGGAAAAAAAAGATAAATATCCCCTTTACATTATTTTTCATAAATTAATTCATTTATCATTAAAAAATATCTACTCTGTACTGGAACTGGAACTGAACAATTTTTATTTATAAACTTAATGAGGGGAAAGAAAAGAATCTGTGAATTAGAGTTGCAATATTAGCATTTTATTTTGTCCTTTTCATACACACTTCATACACATACACATAAATTGTCAAACAGAAACTGTATCCTCAAAAGAAGTTATGAAAATTCTACTCTTGTTTATACTTAATCTTGCTTGTTTAGTAAATTACTGACAGCAAAAATGAACAATCAAAACCAAGAAGCTTATAGAATGGGTTTTTTAAGAAAAAAATTCTATACACTAATATTCCTAACTACCATTCAGAATATTTCACAGCTCCCCAAATCCTTATCTCTACTTGATCTTTGACTTGGATGATCTGTAAATTTGTCCAAGTTCATTGTCCTGTTATAGTTATGTCCAGAGTATAACCTTCTACATGGAGCTGTATGAAGTTTGAATGAACTGAATGCTAGCTTAGATAGCAAAAACATTCAACTCATGATGTTCAACCTCTGCTAAGAAGGAAGATCTGAGTGTGGAGCTTCAGGCTGCCATATAGCTGGACTGTTTTTTTGTAATAATGTCATTTAAAATGAACGTGTTTCTCTCTGAGCAGCAGCTAACTACACGCATATTCTTTCACTAAAATCTTACTTATGCTGTTAAGGCAGACAGTAGCCACTAGAGCACAGAAAGGCACAGAAGAGGGGGACACTCTTCCCTGCCTTCCCTTGGGTTTTCCTTTCAACGAAGAAGAGGATTAAGAGAGAGGTCCATGATTGTGTGTCTCTTTACAAGCACAGCTGTTTGCAGAAAATCACCAGCTCACGCTCCATTGGTCATTAGCAAAAACATTATGCTTTATACTTGATATTCTTTAGTTTGCCTGCCCAATTTTTCAACCAGTCTGAATCATTTGTAATTCTCTTGAAAATTATATGGATTCAAGTAGTAGTAAAAGATCAGACTTGCCAAAGCCAAATTTCTCTTTTTTTTCAGGTAGCCATGTTCCAAGAAAACTTAGATGTGAAAAAGTTAGAATTTCTATTTGAAGTCAGAGATTCACTTCACTTCACTATATCCCAGCGGTCATGGTAGTAATTTGTGACAGTTCCTGGCTGGAATCTGTCTAAGCTAATTTCCAGACATAGTCTTCTATTTGGTGAAAGAGTTGAAATATGTTTGTTTTGTCACAAAGGAATTTATTTGAAATAAATCAACTTGCACTTGGTAATAAAGCTATCTCCCAAGTATCATTCATTGTAATTCAAAAATTGCTTTCAGCAAGAAATAGCACATCATGACACAGAATTTTCAGAAAGACGTTTGTCTTGTTTCTGTATGTTAAGCAAGCTTAGGTTTATCAGTATCTTTTAAAGAAGTATAAAAAAATCTGTAAGCTACTGATATAAAGCAGTATGAAAATGCAGCTGCTTGAGAAAGACACGGTAGCAACTCCTGTATTATCCATGAACTTATGCAGTGAGTGGGCTTTCTTTTCCTGAAGATGCAGAGTAGGACACTACCCTCCCCTTTACTGTACACAGACTGCAATGCGTAGACAAAATGTTGCTTAAAAAAGTGACTGTAATTAAGCCATTGTATCTGTGACAAAAAACACGGCTCATAACTATGTTGGAATGCATTATTAAAAGTGCCTGCAACTGAGCCATTGAATCTGTCATAGGAAACATGGCCAACAACTAATTTGGAATGCATTATTAAACCGTACTGTCTTAGCAGTTTCAATATTATCCCAAGTTTACTAACATGAGCAAGTTTGAAGTGGCAAGTTAGGAAGTGGGTTTGCAGTACATTAACTATTCACTATGTTATTACCCATATGCAGGGCCTTCTTCTCAGTATTATGAGTAGAACAGGGATAAGCCACGCCACTTTTGCCTTAGGATAACAGGTCTGGACTGGGGCAAGTCCTAGGCCAGTTTTAGGTTATCCCCTATCTTGTCTGTATAGCCATGCCATTAAAAAAAAAAAAAAGGAAAATATATCAACAATGCAATCACACAAAACAAGGAAGCAAAGCCAGAAAGATTTTTAATTTACAAGTTGTTGGCTCACTGTGGGACTGTCTGTGTATATTCATGAGAAAGCTTAGTAGAATGTTTGCATGGACCACCTGGACCATCATGATTATAAGACATAACTTTTCTTGTGATCTCCTGACGTGGGACACATGCATCTTTTATTCTTCAAAGGCAGTACAACTATCCTTCTGCAGCTGACATTATTTGTCATTCAGAAAAAAAGAAGAAAAAAAAAAAAACCTCCCCAACAAAATCAGCCTTTTTGTCTTAACAGTGTTTTCAAGGACAACAGCATCTATATGCTTGAGAAATTGAACTAGTTCTGGTGTGATATGAGGATATATGTGATTGTCAGTCTTACTGTCCAGTCACAATTAAATAGATGGTATCAGCCTGCAGGTAGTTCAATAACTAATTTAACTTCCAACTTTATATCTCTAATGATGCATCAATCGCATTGCATTTAACTTCAGGAGCTGCAAAGTTTTTCCACAGCCTTGGTATGCATGGAATGCATTTAAAGATCCTTCTATTTTACTACAGATAGGCTAACAAATCTTAGGCTCGTTAAGGAAAAAGCAGCATGATCCACAAAGTTCAGGTGTAAACTTCTCCAACATCTGTCAGTTATTTATTGGATTTATTGAAAACATCACATTTTGCTCAAAAGTGTGATGTAAATTAAAAAAGTAATTCATTCATTAATGGTCTTAAACTGTTATGAAGCCCCAAAATCTTAATTATCCCCACTGTGGGGGAAAAAAACCAAACCTCAAACTTTTTTTAAATTGCAAATTCTGTCTCTTGCTGCTGAAATTCCAATAATTTCAAATAGGAGGAAACTGAGAAACCAGTCAAGGGTATCAGAAATCTTAGTATACAGACTTTTTTTTTTTCCAAAAAAATAAACCTCTTGAAAACGCAAGAGCTGATTCCATCAGTTTCTGTTAATCAGCACACTGTTTGAAGTAAATGTTAACTAAAGGCAAGCCCCTATACCCTTGTAATAAAGGTAGATTTTATCCTTAAATGCTTATATAAAGTATTTAATGAAGATAGGAGAGCGCTATGTGTGCAAATGAGGACGGAAAAATGCACTGTGAATCGAGCGAATAGACATCTTTCCTTTTAAACAAAGCTCATGAAATAAGGTGCTGCTTATTTCTCCCTCACTTGGAAGGTACCACCAGCTTCATGAACAACACAGCAGCTTATTTTTTTCCACTTCTTTCATTTATACTCCCTCCCCTGTTATGAAGAGCACTGTGTTTAAAACACAATATACAATATTTTCTTATTTAATACATATTTTATTGGACAGATTCCTAGAAGCAGACTGGAGAGACAAAGCTGTCAGTTTCAAAATGCCACATATAATTTAACAAGTGGGTAGTTGTTTGGGATACTGGCAACTAGCCAGTGAACATTGTGCATGTTTGCATTTGGCACAGGGGCAGGAGGTAATGAACAGCAGATTTCAAGACTATGAGAATGGTTTTTAATATTTAATGGTTTGTAAATGTTCCAGAATTTATTTATTATTGGTGGAGTGGCTTTAGCTTGGCTAGTGGGGTTCATGTATTTTTATAGTTAGAGAATTAGTAAATACCTTTATATCACTGTAGATAGAGTTAACTTCATCAGAGCTGTGCATTTTTTTTTCCCAGAATGTTCATGTACATACATTTATGGTATCTTTTCTCCCTCGATTTCAAGGCAGTATTCCCAAATCTTGGAGGAAATACTGTCCTGGCAAATTGCATAAGGAAGAGACTCTTTTTGTCTCACTTGTCAGTCTCCTCTTCCAAACACAGAGAGTCCATAATAGTTTTCTAAAATAAATTGTATTTACAAAAACTCATATATTTCCTGGGTGCCACCTTTACATATGTAAGGTCTATCTTAGGCTCTGAATTGAGGTTGCTTTTCATTTAGCTTTATTTTGTTTACAAAAGTGATTAACAGGAACTAGAGCACCTGGGTTAATGGACCTTTTTACCTTTTCACTTAGAGAAACTATAATAACAATATTATTTTTTGAGTCATGACATTCATATAGCAAAATAAAGTCAGATGTGATGTGATATGAAAAACTTCATAGAAGTACAGTCCAAGGGTAAGGTGTATAAATCACTTGCTATTTTGCCGCTCCTGTGTATTGCAACCATTTTAATTCATGCGAGTAATATTTTAAATCCTATCACACAACTATATATATTTTGAATATATACACACAAAAATCAATAAGGAAAAGTTCATTTCTTGAAAGACAAATGTAATTATGAAATCTTTGGGGTTTATCTCAGTATTTTTCAGCTTTAGTGATGGTAAAAACAAATATTTCAATTTCAGAAAGASATTTAGGAAAAAAATTAAAGAGCACCTTTTGGGTGATTTTACCCAATTAAACCATTTTAAATGGTTTACAGAATGTTTGCACGCGAGGACCTTTTCCATTAAACCCTGCAGTTCCTGAAGTGATTCTCAGACTGTCTATACTTCTGCCTACTGTGCAGTGAGCAGATACCAAGACCAGCTGCAGAAAAATCAGCTCCTGCAGTTGTAGCTTGGAACATTGTGCATATCATTTAACCTGCTTCTCTGGAACACTCGTTTGCAAAGAACTTTACACAGACCCGCTAAATGCATTGCAGAAAGAATTATGATTTTTATGTGTATATATATATTTTTTGTATCACGCCACTGGGGGTTTTATCTTGTAATATGGCATGTGCCAAATTACACTGCAGTAATTCCAGAGTTACACTGGTGAGTTCAATAGAGGCAATCCAGATTTACAATGAGATGACTGATTGGAATCTGTGTAATGACTCCTTTCCTGAAAAGCTCTTAGTTTGAGGCAAGATTCAATASTAACTTCTATTTAGATGGAAACTGAGAAAATATGATAAACACTACCTTTATTTCCTCCTGTGTATAGATCAACCATGCAGTAGTTTCCTCCAGAAAATTATTTCTTACAAACAAAATTCTTGAACTATATTAATTCCCTCTGTCATTTTCTATTATTTACGTGAATTCTCTCTCACCGATAGAGAGAAAGGAGGGCTACAATTTTATTTAACTAATTCTGTCTCATATCCTTAAGCACATAAAAATACAATATTTCTGGTAGGGGATGGGTTTTGGTAGCCCTCCCGCTATAAGTAGCATTATGTATAAACACAGTATAAACACAACAGAACTATTCCATCTTCATGAACTCGAAAGRTATTTCAAGAAATTAAAACCATGGTTACTTTTGTCTAGAACAAGTAATTAATTACAAATCCATATTGATTTTTGTTACTTAATATTCATGGAAACTCTTTTAATGTTTTCTGTTAGTAAATTAAGACTGCTATTGATCTTACCAAAGAAAACATGAATGCAATTAAACTTACATAGCTCTGTTTTGGGATGAAAGTAAAGATATTTTAACTGGATATGCATTCATACCAAACCAGATTTTATGATAATAGCAGCATAAATAATACATAAGATTTACAGATATGCATATCTTAAAAATCTAGTCCTTTTGGCACAGCAAGTGCTATTGAAATTAAAGAAAACATTTTTAACTATGGAAAGAAAAACTGTGTCATCTGCATGAATACCCAGTGTGTATTAACAAGCCAGTATCATCTCTGCCTTGAGTTAATGGAGAATTGTAGCAAATATATTTTTGTTACTGAGGAAAAGTGGAAGATTTATCTCACTGCCTTGAACACTTACACTTCCTTAAGGTGTTCACTTATTCTTCTTAATGGGGATTTAGACAATGTCTTTTACCAAACCGTTGGCTCAAGTCTGAGCAAACTCATTCTATTTGTCACGTTCCAAACTAAAGCAGTCCAGTAATGGTAACAATGCCTAAAGAGATGTTGCTATATAACTTTTACATGTAAATGAGAGACTGCATTGTATGAGCAAGCCATATAGCAAAACAACAAGTTATGGTTATGGACCTCTGAAGACACCTCCCAGAATGTGAATGATATCTGTGAACAGGCACACAAAACAGCATCTGCAAGAAGTAAGTTTCTTACACTTAAAACCTGATGTGCACAAGGAAACTATCAATCTGTTTTCCTGCTGTGCAGTATCTCAGAGATGCTGAAGCTCAGTCACACAAACCTACTGTTTACCTGAAGGTGTACAAATGAGATGCTTGTGCCTTATCTAAATCAGTGCGTTTATTCTATCATCAAGATGATGGCATTAGTTATGACTGTTAAAGAGCAGGCTGATTCAGAGAGAATGTGCTGAGACTTCACCTTGAAAAACACACATGCAAATGCACGCTACTTTACCAACAGCAATAAGGGAAGGAGAAGAGAGTTTTACACCTCACTGAGACAAGGAGAGATATTTTGGTAGTTAAGTATGTGATGACACAAAGAGGCATTTGAGCCACATAAGTAAAGATGAATGACCAGAAGACATCTTGGATACAAAAGTGTTAAACTAAACCTGGGGTGGAAGATTAAAATCTCCCTGGAGGGATTCAAAAGCAAGATGGGATATTTCTAACRCTTCCAAGCAGTACCCAATCTGAGGTGTAGTGTATGGAGAAAGAGGGGGCAGGACCCCAAACAGGCATGCATTAAGAAAGATTACATTAGGTCTTTTGGAAAAGTAAGCAGGAGAGCTTTCTGATTTTATGATTAAAGAAGAGTTCCACAATGATTAACACTATTACTGTAAGAGGGAAGTACTGTGTACATCCATCTTCTGTTTCACTTATGTACTCATTTGCTATAGAACCAAAGCATTCATGTGAACAGGTTAAGCATTAGTTTTATTTCTTTATCAGTGTCACAGTTTTAGCTGTGTTGTTCGTTCTGAATATTGTGAATAAATGTTTTCCTCCAAGTTTCATCTAAACCTAACATAAGATGAGTCATCCTCACCAAAAGAGTACCTTGCCAAATGTCCTTCTGCTCTGGCACAGTCTACAAAATAGCAAGTAAGTATAGAGAAAGGGTGAGCAATCCTCAAGCTGGTCACTGAGACTAACCTTCTGCTTAAAGCATGGTCAATGCTGAATTCAGACCAGTTGCTTAGATCTTTGCCAAGTCAGGTCGTGAAAGCCTTCAAGGATGGTTTCCACAGGGTCTCTGGGCAACTTGTTCCAATGGTTAATTGAAATACAATGCAGCAAAAGTAAAAAATCTGTTACTCTACTTAAAACACATGGCAGTTAGTATATTTTAAAGACTGACATGATGTTCCAACTGGTATATAATTCCCAGGGTCATCCCCTCTGCCTTATTCTTTAGTATTTCCTAAGATTTCCACGTTGTGTTAATAACTCACATCAGTGGTTCAGAGAATTCTCAGAT
The DNA here is from genome assembly GCA_035582835.1 of Phoebastria nigripes. Lineage (NCBI taxonomy): Eukaryota > Metazoa > Chordata > Aves > Procellariiformes > Diomedeidae > Phoebastria > Phoebastria nigripes. The sequence goes on along the minus strand of JAYKAV010002855.1, from coordinate 3,585,870 downwards.
GCTCTTTTAGGATTCTTTAGCATACATTATATGGACAAGTTAGTTTGTAAATGTGTAATTTTAGCCATGATGTCTCTCACTTCTTTGCTACAGCATCATATAGAATCTATACATGTCTGTGTTTGATTCAGATACAGCATAGAAGCATTTATCAAAGGTTTCTGAAATGTTTTCAGTATCTAGCAATGAATATACGTGACCTGTGACTTTTTTTGTTCTGAATACATATTTAAAATTCTTAGCTTTGTTAACTGTTTCCCCAAACGATTATGTACATTTTAAACACATGATTTTTAAACCCATGAGGTTTTATACCTATTTTTTATTAAATAATTTTTCATTTTAATTATTTCCAGTCAAATATATCAGCACCAATTGTCCCTTAAAGCGTATACACACGTGAGAGAGATTGTCTGTATATTTAAATATATAAATGTATATATAAAATATGTTCACAAACATAAACAATATGCATATATTGTAATCTTATCTAATGCCTCAACATCAAATTCTTACAGACCTCCATTTCTGTTGGCTGTGACTTGCAAATCACTAGAGCCCAAGCAATTTTTTTATGAAGGGAAAGACTTTCACAGTAACAGATGAAAAGAGTGTTGTTCAACAACTTCATCACATAGCACAGTAAGTAAATAAAGAGTGAAGAAGTATGGATACTAGATGGCAAAGTCATTTGGTACAGTGATACAAAATGTGGACAAACAGAAGAAAAGAAAGAACAAGTTTAAGAGAGGAAAAACAGATAAGCAAAAGACAAAAATACAGATAATTTTAAAGACTTATAGAAAAATTGTTTACTGGATCAGAAATTTTATTGTCTTTTAAGGAGGATTTTGAGATCTGCAGAGGGAAATATCGATGCAAGTATAATTTTAAATACAGAGGAATTCAGTCAGAATTTTGGCAACTTTTTTTTTAATCCTAGTAGTATATCATAATTTATATAAAATAGTGAGATATGATAATCTTATTTCAAGTTAAACAAAGCAAATGTTGAATTGATTTGCCACTTAGTACTCAAGATGTTCCTGCTAAATTTTGGCCCCTTGTGAGGCCCAAGTTAATATCTGTCTCATACCTTCAATATTTGCTGATCTTGTAACTTATTTAGCTTAACTAAAGTTCAATTGGTCTAAGCTAACTGATAGTTTTGTGATATAAGACATGTAAAACTTGTATTTTATAGCAGCCTATTTAAACAATTAGAATTAAATGATCAGTCTACATATGTGTAAATATGTACACATTTACCAACTACCATGATGCATTTGCATCAAGTATATGGATCAACATCATAATCAATTTGAACTAAGCAATTGCAAAATTTATATCAGTGGTTAACTCTTTGATGCCTGCCAAAATGTAGTTCACTACTGAATTGGCCTTGCTGAATGCAAGACTTTCTGTAAGAAATTGTTCATTTTATACCTGTAAGGAAATACCATTCTACAAACAAAAAATGTCCTTAGTAACTCATGTAGAATGGCATATACAGAATTATTATATACAAAATGGACAGATTCTTAAGGTGAAGTTTGTCTTTAGATATTAGCATTTCTCAGAGAACTTTAGCACTAACTGTTTTAAAGTTATATGTTTAATTTTTATGTTTTCATGATCCTAATCATCTGCGAAATAACGGTATCTTTAATGTAAACATGCTCTTCCCCCTTTCCTGTTATATCYCAATAGTATGCCAGCTGTAACTAGCAAACCTACTATCTGTAAGAAAATTGTGCCACAATTCACTTATATCAAACATGACATATTTCTTTGAACCCACATGCATCTCCAGCTTTTTCTTTATGATTGACATAAGGAATTACTAAATATCCGCATATCTGATTTTGCTTGGTTTTTTTCAAATATGACAACATGGAGATTTTGCATATTGAAGTTATGGAACCATGACTACTCTGGCCCCAATCTTCCTCCTTCTGATTAATTAAAGTCTTCCAATTTCTTTGCTAATCTATCAGATGGGAAATTGCTGTTAGAGACAAGACAAATCCATTAGAACCATCAAATATTGTGTAATGGATGCCCTGTGTTTGTTAAATTCAGGCTCTTACCCCTTTACCACTTAATCGAGGGCTCTGCTTTTTTTTTTTTTACCTTTGTTTGAGAGAACATTCAAGAGGCATTGTTCACTTTCAGCTCCCTCCACAGGTTCCTGAATTCCTCTATGAACTGTGCAATAAGACTAATGTCCACATTGCTAATGTGTATCATCAGCAATACTCATTTACCTGTCAAACCTTAAACTTTGTTTCTGTGTTCAGAAGTGTCCTTCTCCTTGTTGATATTTTCCTGTTCCTTCCAAGGCAGCTAAGGGTGTTTATTTTCTTTAAAACACAGCACAAGTGGCTTTGCAATTGTTCTTCTATTTGAAATCCTATTGGGTAGGTTAATCAGCTTTGGTATCACAGACTTGTGCTTTTTATTTATATTCCTTTTCTGCCTGAGTATTCAAGCCCTCATCTTTGATTTAAAAGCAGGGAATAAGAAAGACAGTCTAAACTCAGTTGAGGCTTGCATGCATACTATTCTTTGTGTAAAGACTGCTTTTCGTCTTTGGCCAAATCATCTTCTCAGGTTGAGTTTTACCTGATCTGAGTTAATCATTGGTTAAAAGTTATTTCCTATAGTACAGAAATTCCTCCTCCCACAGGTTCTTAAGAGTTGGCTTTTTTGCAAATATATTTCTTAGCATTGGATAATGATTCAATACTTTTATTTAGGTATGTACAGCTTGAAAAAACACCCTCCTTTATTGTGCAGGGAGTTTATACAGTTCATTTTCTTTTCCACTTCCTGAAATTGTCTGTTGTCTTTCTTAAACAGATCAAAGAAGGCAGTTATTTCAGAAATCACTCAGCAATTGTACTAAATTATAAAATGAAAATTAATGTCCTATTGATTGATAATGGCAAAATAATACCTAATATTTCTTCTCTGTACATTACTAAAAAAATAATGTTGAATAACATGTTTCTATTGCAATGTTATAATTCAGGGAATGTAAGTAAGATGAAATTGTGAAACTTTGAAGCAGTAAAAACCAGCAGTTTTATGTTCTTGTCCTGGTTTCAGCTGGGATAGAATTAATTTTCTTCCTAGTAGTTGGTATAGTGCTGTGTTTTGGATTTAGTGTGAGAAGGATGCTGATAACACACTGATGTTTTTAGTTGTTGCTAAGTAGTCTGCTAGTCAAGGACTTTTCAGCTTCCCATGCTCTGCCAGGTGCACAAGAAGCTGGGAGGGAGCATAGCCAGGACAGCTGACCCAACTGGCCAATGGGGTATTCCATACCATGTGACGTCATGCTCAGTATATAAAGCTGGGGGAAGAAGAAGKRAGGGGGGGACRTYYGGAGTGATGGYGTTTGTCTTCCCAAGTAACYGTTACGCGTGATGGAGCCCTGCTTTCCTGGCGATGGCTGAACACCTGCCTGCCAATGGGAAATAGTGAATGAATTCCTTGTTTTGCTTTGCTTGTGAGCGTGGCTTTTGCTTTCCCTATTAAACTGTCTTTATCTCAACCCATGAGTTTTCTCACTTTTACTCTTCCAATTCTCTCCCCCATCCCACTGTGGGGGGAGTGAGCGAGCGGCTGTGTGGTGCTTAGCTGCTGGCTGGGGTTAAACCATGACAGTCCTTTTAGAATGCGGGCATACTTCCCATCGGCAGGCAGGTGTTCAGCCATTGCCAGGAAAGCAGGGCTCCATCACGCATAACAGTTACTTGGGAAGACAAACGCCATCACTCCAGATGTCCCCCCCTTCCTTCTTCTTCCCCCAGCTTTATATACTGAGCATGACGTCACATGGTATGGAATACCCCATTGGCCAGTTGGGTCAGCTGTCCTGGCTGTGCTCCCTCCCAGCTTCTTGTGCACCTGGCAGAGCATGGGAAGCTGAAAAGTCCTTGACTAGYAGACTACTTAGCAACAACTAAAAACATCAGTGTGTTATCAACATCCTTCTCATACTAAATCCAAAACACAGCACCATACCAACTACTAGGAAGAAAATTAATTCTATCCCAGCTGAAACCAGGACAGTTCTATACCTTTGAAAAAGCATAAACAATACTTAAGATTAGTTTAATTTAGAAATGCCAAACAAAATATATTGTATGTTTCTGTGTAAGGTAAGACATCATTTGATGGTGTGGAGAGAACCTTTATTCGGGGGGGTGTACTTATTTTTCACTGAAAGGGGTCAACCTTAAAAACCTGGTCAGCCATCACTGTACCTATACACAGGGATGGACTCTAGATTAGATATTACCACTTACAAAAGAGAATTCAAAGCCACAGTTGCTTATCTCTCAAAATGTCAGCTCAGTTTTCCCCAGCAGTCAAAAAGACAACTCAGTGTGGACAATCATTAGGAAAGGAACTGAGAATAAATAAGAAAACAACTTTGTGATGTTAACAGTAGCTGGTGAGTCCACATCTTGAATATTATGCACAGCTCGGCTACTCCATCTCAAAAAGAAAATCCTTTAACTAGAAAGGTACAGAGAAGTTGTTAAGGATGACGAGGCATTCTGTGCAAGTGAATTATTTCAAATTCAGTAGACAGACCTAAATATTCCAGAAATCAGATGTCCTAACTGAAGAGCCCAAGAGCCAAAGAAGTCTACATATCCCAAGCACATGCAGAGAATGAACAGGAAATACTTATTCTCAGAACAGAACTGGGAAAACATCTTAAAAGGTAGCAAATCTCAAGACGGCAAAAAAGGAAAGCAATTTTTTTTTTTTTATACAGAGGATGACTGCATTGTGCAATGCATTGCTGAAGTATACCAAAGACAACAAAACATGTCAGATATTAAAGGAGAATATCTATTGCTGGACGTCATGTTTAAACATAATAGTTTAGATGCAGCCTCCAACTTAAAAGGCTTTGAACTCTTGATTCCCAAAAGCTGAGTAATATAATAGGATTACTTTTTCCTTAACTAAACCATCCTTAACTAAATTAAAGCATCTCATACTGTTTACATTCAGAATCATCATGCCAGATGGGGTGGTCTTATAGACAGACCAATCAAGATACTTTTAAATATTCATGTCAAAATGTTTCATTATCTTTATTTGGTCTGAATTTCTACTTATTCCATTTGTCATGAACTTGGGTAGCTCAGACTAGTTGGAGTGCATGCAGCTCCTTTTCCTAGAAAAGAAACTCAGAATGAGATAACCCTGAACTGATGAGAAAAGTTCTTTAAAGCTCTCCTGTCTTTTTTTTTTTTTCTTCTCTTAAGAAATTATGAAAGTATTTAACTCAGAAAAGAAAAACAAAATAAGAAGTAAGAACTTCTTCCTGAAGTAGGTGTGTCTGTATCTTCTAATGGAATATCTTCACTATATTCAGAAGTAGGTAACTCTCTTTCCAATAAGTGTCTCTAAGCCTTGATATACCCTTCTGGTAGAAAGGTGTAAGGTAATTTCAAYAGGCAAAGCATTCAGTCATTGCAACCAGCAACTAATACACGTGGAGCAATACAGCATCTTTAGACTGCAGAAATGGTTAAGATCACCAAAGGAGAGCAACATTTGCATTGCATTCATACGGAGATGTTGACCATATGGAGATTGCATAGTCCAAAGTACTGGAAAAAAATCAGGTAACTACCTGGCAAGGCTCCTTAGAGTGCAGAAGGTGTATTGTTTTCTGTGAGAGAAAGTATAACTCATAAAATTGATCACAAACATAATTTTAATTGGATTTTTTTTCATTTACTTTCATATTTCAAGCAAGAAAAAAAACACTTACAAAAGGCTATTTTCTCTCAAGCAAATGTGTAATCTTGGCGGATTTAGTTACTTAATTTGCTAGCGACTGTACAAGATAAAGCATGATACTACTAACAATGGCAAGGCTAACATTAAGCTTGCATTAAGCTGCTACAGACAGCCATAGCACCAGAAACTTCATGAGAAGCAGCAGCAAACTGAGAAAGTGACCTACATTCTTACACAAATTAGGTGATCATTTGTTTGAGAATACTTTGAGTATAATACCCTTACGAGCTGAAGAACATATGTGTCTAATCTCCAAGTTCTTTTCTAGAAATGATCTTGTGATCAAATGGCATGTTTGATCATATCTCAATGAAGAATCTAAATAAATCTTTAAAGGTTGTGATTTTGAAAAGATCACATAATCATCTGTTTGCAGAGGATATCTGTATCCAGCCAGAATGTTTACAACTAAGCTATAGGAGGAAGGAAAGGATAAGACTAGGTACTAAAATGTTTTTGGGAAAAAAATAGTTGTAGAAGAACAAATTTTGTATCAATTGCTTTTAAATGTCCATGACAAAGAAGTGTATAGAGCAGAAGTAATCTGTGCCCAACCTTTTTCAAATAAAAGCTTCACCTTCCACCCCTATGATATCTCCAATAGCATCAGGAAGTTTGGACAGTTTTTACGGACTGTGTGATGAGGAAGATGCTGTCTGTGTTTATACAGGAAACTTCTCTGACACACCCATAGCATGCAAAAGTACGCATAAATCACATTAGTAATTCTAGTGGTACAACTCATGAGGACACCCTTCCATGGGTTGATCAGAGCAGTTGTGATGATTATAGTCCAGAGACCTGAAACTATCATAATACATAACAGATAAGTCTTCTTTCCTTTTTTTTACAAGGATAGAACAGCTTTGCTGCATGGCTGGATCAGAGTCATCTGAATGATTTATTCTTTAGATCAGCCTGAAAGGCTTGTCTCTTTAGCAGGGAAGGAAAATTTTATCTGAGGGCTCAATTGTGGGAAGAATGTACTATCTTTCCCTGAGCTTTGTTGCACTGAAAAGTTAGTCACACTTGCAGGATACCATGGAAGAAGTCTGAGCTAGGAAGGACCAGAATCTGACAGTTTCCTCAGGAAATCACAATTAGGGCTAGAAAACCACGAGGCACTTGAAACTTGAAACAGATGTACTTGGGAGTTAATATTCATCTGAAAAAAAATGAAAATTGCTCTTGAAGCCCATATCTATACCCTATACATACGTATTGGGAGAAGGGGAATGTCTATACCACTTTTTGAGCAGAACATTTCCTCAGATGTTTTACTATAGCAACCACGAATTTAATAGAAGAGCTGGAAAGTGTTACTTCTCTGTGTTGGAGGGGAAGTTGCTCTGAAACAAGATTAAATTACAGAAATCATCAAATCACTGTAGCTAAATGAAATTGGACAACACATCTTGTTTGGGTATCACTTAAAAACCAGGAATATTTAATACAATTTATATTCATGGTACCTATATATTTTCAAATGGCTAAACTCTAGGGAACTCTGTGTGAAGCACTTCTACATGGAAGGAAATTGACTTGAAGGGGGGTGGAGAAGGTGAAACATTTTGAAAGAATAATTGGTATGCGTATTATATTTGCATTTCCTATTAACCTTCACTTGCACAAACAGAAAACCTTCTTCAAAATGGTGAAGGGCTCAGTTCAATTTGCCTGTTTATAAAATTTAATTTAACCRAAAACCTGCAAGAGAGCAGAAGCTGAAACAAAATCTATCAGTGATTGGTTTAATGTGAGGAACCTGAAATTGATGTTGACATTTTTCCAGCCTGGAGCAATCACTACTCTGCATCTCTTAATTGGCTACCCAAGCCTCTCTATTTCTCTCACACAGCGGTAAACTCATGCTTGCAGCTGCAGGAATCTCCTATTGTGAATACTTACATGGACAAACCAATAGAGCAAACAAAAGACTCCCCAACCCGGATAATCCAGTTAGTCTTTTAGATAACTGTGAGCTTTGCAAAAATTCTTGGTAACCTTCTCCAGTGTGTGAAAGCATGAAGTATGACATTATTAGCTTAATGTGCCAGCTTGGAAAATGTATAAGGCATTATGGTACAGTCACAGTATTATCTACTAGATTGAGCCAGGTTTATTAACAATGACAACCATGACAACAATAAAAGGCATGCAAAACCAAATTCAGTTATCAGAACCTTATGGGAGGTTTGCAATCATACAAGATTTTTTTTTTTCTAAAGGATTTACTTTTAGAATTTTCCATGAAAATGACCTGGTGCTTTTGTTGGTTTCGCTCAGTCTCTCTGTTAGAACATACAGAAGTTCAGTAAAATACGATTTTTTAGGTAGAGTGCCTTTGTCTGATGACAGCGTCAGCAGTCACTGTCAGACAACATTGGGAGCTGCATTAGAAATTTTGTTATGAGATTTTTTTTTCTTAAATCTCCCAAATAAATTCCTTCCTGTCTGCAAATTCAAACAAAAAATCACAGTCCCTTGCTGTAGAGACTGTCAATATGGATGTAGAAAATGTCTCACAGGGAATGTGTAAAAATGATTAGGTTTGGGAACTGTCCCTAAGAAGAAGTTCAGCTTCAGAATTTTTCATCTTATTGTCAATATAGATCTGTGTTTCCCCTCCAATAACAGCGAGAAAAAACCCAACCAAACAAAAAGCCCAGTAGCTCCTTCCAATACAAGGCTCCTTTTCTGGAAAATGAAACTCTAAATAGCTTTGTGATAGCTGCACTAATACAAGTACACAAATACTGAATGAATGTTTGTGTGAATGTCCACCTACATGAGGTGTAAGTCATTTGGAGAAATATTTTCGGTCTAATCTTAAAGTGTGGTTTTTTCCAGAAGCACATGGATTGAAGGTTGGAAATTATTACTTAAAAAAATTTAATTTGTGAAAGTGATTAAGTTTAGAAAGTTACACCAGGCAGTGGGGTCTAAAGAATTTTAAGTTGTCACAGTAACCATGTTTTTGTTTATAATAGGAACTCTTGTCACAAAACATTTGAGTTTTACCATTTTAAAATGAGCTTACTTAATAACTTAAGAAATGAACTTACAGCACTAAGACTACAAGAGGCAAATTATTTTTCCTTTGTTCCTGTCTGTAACTTTTCTTGGCAGCACTTTCTGTTCAGAGCTCTTCAGAAATTTACATTGCTTTACAACCTGTTAGAATTAGGATTTGGGGATTTTCAGCAGATCTGTTTCACTATTCAGATATCACAAAACTTATTCAAGGTGTGGAAGAGACAACCCAGACTTTTTATTAAAACAATTGCCAGTGTGCAAATCAAAATAGAATTTCAATAGCTTAAACTTTAGTTACATGATAGATCTAAAGAAATAACCATAAACAGAACTTCCACCTGTAGGTAAGCTGGTTTTGACTGTGTCTACTGAAAACCTTATCAACAACCTGGAAGAAAACAGGAACACTGGCAAAACATGTAAAGTTTGCAGACATTAGTGGAATGGTAACTAAAAAAGGCAGGTTGTTGCGTTTGGCTAAGACACATTCATGCATGTGTTTCAATACAGTTAAATGAAAAGGCATGTATCTGGGAACTAAAAATACAGGTCTCACCTGTAGAAAGTGGAACTGTGTTTCAGATATCAGCAGGAAAGACATGGTGATTTTGATAAGTGAGATGAGGAAGATGGGACCATAATAAACCGATCTAATTTATTCCGTAATTAGATTTTGAAATTACTGAAATGCACATGCCCTAGCAAAGTGATGCAGACCACTGAGACAATGAAGAGAAGGCATTAAAAGAAGCTGTGTAGAAAACTTCGTTGTGTGTGTAGGCAATTCACAATTTGCTAAACCTACAGACAGCCATTGAAATAGGAAATTTCCATTAGGAAACTGTAGTATTCCTGAATAAGTGTGGTGCAATAATAAACCATTATAACCATCTTCAATATCTCACACCTCTCTATTGGCATGCAAACTTTGAATCAAGGTAGGTGTCCTGGTTTCAGCTGGGATAGTTAATTTTCTTCCTAATAGTTGGTATAGTGCTGTATTTTGGATTTAGGATGAGGATAATGTTGGTAACACACTGATGTTTTAGTTGTTGCTAAGTAGTGCTTACACTAGTCAAGGACTTTTCAGCTTCCCATGCTCTGCCAGGTCCACAAAAAGCTGGGAGGGGGCACAGCCAAGACAGCTGACCTAAACTGACAAAAGGGATATTCCATACTATATGATGTCATGCTCAGTATATAAACTGGGGGAAGTTGGCTGGGGGGCAGTGATTGCTGCTCGGGGATTGGCTGGGCATTGGTTGGTGGGTGGTGAGCGGTTGCATCACTTGTTGTTCCTGGGTTTTGTTCCTCTCTCTCTCTTGTTGTTTTCCTCTTCATTACAATTTATTATTGTTGTTGTTTGTTGTTGTTGTTGTTGTTRTTATTACTATTATTATTATTATTATTTTATTTCAAGCATTAAASTGTTCTTATCTCAACCCATGAGTTTTCTTACTTCTGCCCTTCCGATTCTCTCCCCCATCCCACCGTGGGGGGGAGGCTGAGTGAGCGGCTGTGTGGTGCTTATTTGCCAACTGGGATTAAACCACGACAGTAGGGTACATTTCTAAAAATGTGGTTTTGATTCACCAGATGTCATGAGCTTGAAACAGGAAACACTTGGTAAGAGATTGCTAATAAATAAAAGTTCATGCTAAAGTAAAATAATATTCACCCTTATATTTTTTAATCTAATAATCTATGAAAGAAGGGTATGAAACTAGTAATACAAATTATGTTGTTTAGCTAGTAAAGCAGAATTCAAGATAAGCAGTCCATAGCAAAGAGTKTATTTCTTCATTACAGCTATTTGGATTGTTCTCCCACACTTGTTCTTTCTTTGGCAAACTCAACCTCTTCTGTAGTCTCCCAGGAAAATCTTAGAAAGATATCATCCTACAAGCGTGACTGAAAGGAAGCCTCCAGTGTTTTTAAACCTTTTGACATCTGTGGCAACTGTTACCCCTTCATTAAGTAAGCTGTGAAAAACATTGACCTAAATGTGAGCTATAAACACTTGTCTTGGACCATGTTAACAAAACAGTTTTCAGTGACTCTGTCAAGATTTTTTTCTCTTCTTACCACAAACAATCACTTCAGCTAAAGCACTTCATTTAGAGCATATATAGATATACATAAAATAATTATATTTGTATATATATGTGGAAAAAACCAACATCCCCCCCCCGCCCCACCCAAGTATTCTGTTTTCTCTTTCTGTAGCCTAGAATTTTTGCCCAAGCCAGTGTCTCACAACTAGGCTGGAGGAATAATAAAATTAAGATGTTTACAAATTGTTTTAATTCCAGTAGCTTGGAGCTCAATTTTTGCATCCTTAGATGCAAAGATTTGTTTCTGATTAATTAAAATCACTTTTGATTTCCTAGATTATCCTCCATTCATGACTTAATGCAATCTGTGTTTTCTGTAAAAAGAACTGTCACCATTTTATATAGGTGACGTGGAAGGGGAGATAAAACAGAAGAATCTTTCAGAGGTCAAAAGTGGAACAGGAGGAAGACAAGACATCCAAAGGCTGTTGGTGGGAAGGAACAATCATTACTGCAGTTGCTCATTCTGGAAGATATACATATAATAATGTCAGATGGGGCTGACTACTGTATGAACTTTTTGAAGCTACATGAAGTTGGAATGGGATGCTGTTCTTAGAACAGAAACCCTTTTAGAAATGAAAAGTTTAACACACCTAATGGCTTGTTCCTCCTTCACCCCAAGGTTTAAGACATAGGTCTATCATTTATGTAGTTCAACTAGGCAGAGTAGAACTCATGAGAGAGATTCAAAGATCTTGACATTTTATTACATTACATTCTCAATTTCAAAACCAGCCCAACTCTTCTCAAGCCAAAAGGTGTCTAGGACAAATTTTCCTGAGAATACTTCAGATATTAAAGAAATCCACAAATCCTTTGCATTCTTTTGAAAATAATTCAAATAGTGAAAAGCAATAATCCTCACACATACTGTTTATTATGAATAGTCTGTCTGAATTTAAAAATCTTTCCTTTATGTGTGAGATTTTAGGTATTTTAGACTTTACTTTCCTTAGCAGGCTACTTAGACCCCATATTCAAAAGCAAAACTGGTCAGCTTTTAATCCTCACAAATACCCCTCTGGTGAGTATTTCATGGCAGGGACTATGCCACGATTATTTTGATAAATCTGTATTAAAAACGTCTCTGTAGACTGAAACTTTTAATTGCAAACACAGGAGAAAATAAAATAATCTTTGGAAACCAGACACCAAGTGGTTTCCATTGTGATTTTTCATGGTGAGGTAACATAAGAAGACCATCAATGTCTCATTAATGCTGAAGAACTCTCAGATGTGCTGTCAGAAGCAGCRTCTTTTCTAAAGTACAAATGCAATCTTTTTTTTAAAAGCATTACTATTACTTAGCTCGGTCTGATGCACTAACAGCAAAATACTTCTTCCTGATGATTTTTTAAAGTCATAATAACAAAACCCAATAATAAATAATAACAAAGAAAGCTTCTACAGAGTAAAATAACATTCAGCGAGCTCTTACCTTTCACTTTAAAGCTTTGTTTTCACCAGTGCAGTTGAGAAATCTATCAATATTTTAATGAGTTTGATGTGGGGGAGAAGAGCAATATCAAAATCAAAGGCTGAGATTCAATTCTACTACAATTTCAGTTTCTCAACGCAAGACATCCAAATCTGATGAGTTTACAAATTTAGTTTGGAAATATTGTAAAYAAAAGGGTTCCTTGTGACACAGGCAGTATTTTCAACCTTTTCATAAACTCAGAAAAGTATCTCTGGTTCTTCTATGATATCTTCTGTCAAAAGTCTCTGTACTTTTTAAATATACTATCCTAACTTGCCTGAATATTGCAAAGGGTGTCTTTAATTTTAAATTTAATTGAAAGTTTGCATTATGTTCCCTTTAATTCAAATTTGTTTGGAAGTTGTTCTTGAAAGTGGAATCACGGAGGAAATATGAGATAAAGATGTCAACACAGCATATCAAATTGACAGTTTTCTATATGTACTCTGYTCCTGCAATTCTTGATTGTTTGCAAGAATAGGGGTTCTATGGTAAACTTTGTTGCAAATGTGTAACTCCTGACTTTGTTATTTAAGGCCATGGTAGACAAAAAAAAAAAAAATAATTGAATATAGATTGCCAGTTCACTTAGTAAAGTGACAGAACATGTAGCAAATTGCATGACCTACGTGAAACTCGTTTGAATTATGTGGCACAATAATTTGCCTGTGTCAGCCTATTGACTGGCACTTCTTTATGAAAATGACAAGTTGGAGTTTGCATTTGTATCTTCATCTAAAAGTAAGAAGCCATTTTCTCATCTTTATAGTTGCAAAAGACATTCTGAACAAATATGAATCAAGAATAACCAGAGAATGATGTCTGTCAGTTTTAACCTGAGACACTAAAACCTAGTTATTAAAATATTATCTTTTCCCATACCTCAGTAATTCTTTGATATGCAATATTAATTTATCTTAGCTTCTGCAGATTCAAATGTAAATGTTTCAAACCTCAAATTCTCCTTGTACAACCCAACATTCTGTTCCTGTACCATCCTGTTCACCTTTTCGCTATAGATAAGGTTTTATGAAAAAGCTGGGCTTGTTGACCAACTGGATAGTGACATAAGAGGCCCTTGATGCTCATCTGACTATGCACTGAAGCAATTCAAAGACATAAGGCATCATAAGCTAACATTATAATAAAGAGTCAATAGTTTTTTGAATGTTTGGTGCCCTAAATCACTTCAGAATCAAACCACTGCCAGTGCCAGCAGGTGGAAAGGGGTAGGAAAGATTATCCAGGAGTGCAGAGAAGAAGAGCCAGAGGGATTGAATCATTCAGCAACTTCTTGCTTTTGGATCAGCACAGCTCTGTTGTAAATCACAATAGGCTGAAAAGTTCTAGTTGGAAAATCAGTACCCCTCCAGTGTGGATTAAAGAGAGGCAGGCTTCTACAGAAAGATTCAGATCTCGGGCAATATCTCAACCACCTCTGAATGAGCCTGTCTCTTTCCTTACAGAGCAAGACTACCACATGCAGCTCCTGAATTTAGTGGCTAAGGTTGGGTGGAAGGAATTGAGACCTGCCCTCTACTTAGGACTTTCAAAATGTTTTGCTATCTATGTTCTCTTTTTCCTGCATTATTTGTTTAGCCTGCAGAAATTAGGGTTACTTTGAGATGGATTCACTGTTAAATGAAAGTAATTTTCCATGTCTTCACCAGAGAGAAAAACAGAGAAAATTTAGTGCTGCTTCAAAATTGTCATTAAAGTCAAAATAATGTTCATGACTGCAGAAAATCTCACACTCACTATAGTGCTATAACCTCTTTCCTTTAACAAACAGTACAATCTAAATGAAGGGCTTCAAGTTCAAGACTTAATTATTGCACCTTGTTCAGCAATTAAAAGGGAATTGCAAAAAAGATACTATGGCGTATGTCACAATTAAACATGCATTTTACAATAGTATTTTTGCTCCTAATTCTTTCTTATAATGATGCTGATCAAAGCAATAGTAGGAAGTGAAAATTGTCTTTAAATAGAGGTGCCTAACCTTTAGCACAGACAACTTGCAGCTTCTTAAATCAAATCAAATCTTTATGTGACTAGAAGATTAATTATAGCACTATGTTTTTATGGATATGAAACCTAGCAGCGGTGCTGTGGTGCATAATAAGACAATTTTAAGACTCTAGCTTATACACAGGCATCTTTTCCATTGCAGATGTTTTATGTCTGTGGAGATAAGTGCGTTGACAACCATATTCTGCTTTAAAAGCTTTGAAATTAGAGCCAACACCAGGCAACTTTAATGGCTCTGGGATAGTTTCATGATCACCCCGGATAAGMAAAAGTGAACACATGATAGCAAAATTACACATCCTTTTCACGTTGGAAAGTAACTGTTATATATGCGCACTACATTTATTTGTTGGAAGACGCTTCTCTTAAGCTCTGTTTCAAGAAGAGAGTGGTTATATTTAATCACCACTGTGGTTCCAATTTGAGATTGTTGCTTTAATGCCACAACCCTTCCACTGAGACCTGCAGTAACTTCTCCTAGAAATGATCAGTAAGAGTCTTGGGTATTTTTCTATACATTGAACTCTGTCAGAGTTTCAATCAAACCCAGAACCAAGTTCAATTCAAGTATCAGCTATCTACACCCATATACTCACCTACACAATTTCAGCAAACTCTCATGTTTCCTTTCTTTAAATATATTCAGGGTTCTTTAGTAAAGTCTCTTAGCTTTAGTTGCTGCTGTACAATCTCAAGAGCTTTTAAGAGTTTACCTCTCAGCAAGGCACGTACCAATCATACAGCAAAATTTCATGCTTCCGTGTTTTATCAACATCTGAATTAACCTTCATGTTCTATTGTACTCTGAAACAATAAAAAGGGGTTCCTGTGCCTACAGGGTTCATACAATAAGGACTACCAAACAGACTATCTCAGGTGAAGTTGAAAGGTATGTCTTTTTTGTGTGATGGTGATTAAGAAGAGGAAGAATGTGGAACATTTCTTTTATTGTATAACTCCAAAATATCTTCAGAGAGTCAGGACCTCWGAGAACCTTTCTTCAAGCAACAAAGAAGAGACAATTGATGTTTTGTTGCATGTGAACTGTCCCTATGTGCCACTGTTTGCTTCTCACAGTGCCAGCAATATCATAAACTACAAGGTGTATTTTTTTGTTTGATGTAGCACATTACTAGAGCCACTGAACCAAAACATCATGAGCTAAGCAGTCTGCAGGAGACTTTACTTGTTATCAGATTCTTCAATTTCTTCCAATTACTGAACAATCGCTTCCTAAATTTCTTTAAAAAAAAAAATATGTTAACACAAATAAACTGTTACTTAGAGCAAGTTTTAAACGTCTGCCTAATTTTCCAGTTACAGTCTTTCATAGCCCTTTGATCAAACTGCTGTGACAAAAATCACAAATTCTCTCTACCTCTCCTCCTCCTACATCACCACCGTACCACCAGCTGCAAATACAATAGTAAATATATTTCATCCAGGAATAAATGAAACACCTGTAACTTTCAAGGTCTGGATTTTCTCTTTAGAAACATTATTCAGTGGCAACAGCAAGAGGATTTCTAGTAGAGATTCAGGAAAAAAAACCCAACACTTTCTTTTCTTTTTGGATGCCAATTGGAAACAATTAATCACATATTTTTCTTTTTTGTTTGTTTGTTGTTACTTTCAGAACAAAAGAAATAAAAACTGTTAAAGACAATCCGCATTAGTAATACAGTTCATATAAGAGTAAGGAGGCAATAGAAGCTAATGGACTAACCCACCAACTCAAGACTCAAGGCAAGATACCTTTATTTGTGATTTTGTCACAACATCCTTAAGTAATTTAACCTCTGTATCATGCATTTGCATTAAAAACTGGCATATTAATTATCATTTTACAGGATCATTATGCTTTCATACTGACAGTGAAGCCCTAAATATTAATTACAGTTAAGTATAACCTTCACATCAGTAGTATCCAACCTCACAATGATCCAGTCCCATATAGGGTACACCACACCTTAGCTCAGAGGCAGTAATACCAGTAATACAAGCCAGTGTGAAACTGTACCATCCATTTTGTGCATGTTTACGTCTATACATGTTCTGCATAGGCATAAATATACCCAGAGCACAGTACTGAAATGCAGCTGATGGTGGAAATGAATGTGAATAGTATCACTAAAGCAAGCTACATCCAACTTATGCGGATGCACAACACCACTAAATGCACAACATTTGGAGGAGAAAGTGAAGRATACCCTGCCTAACTTGAAACTGCCATTAATATTCATAACAGAATATAACGATGCATAAAACTAAACTTTAATCAACACCTCTTTAGTAGTAAATGACCCTGCATGGAGAAAGTAAACCATCCCCTGAATTGAAAACAAAGCTTCCTTTTATCTTGTTCATTTTCAGACCCACTAATGATCACTAAATCCTAGGCAACCAATGGTGTGAAACAATTTAAGTGCTAATCAGACATCAGTAAAAGGAAAAGCTTACTGACAACCTGTGGTGGTGATGTCTAATCTGTTTTCATTTGTGATCAAATTCTACCATGACATTCCAGTATTGTCACTGAAAAATTACAAAAATCTGTTGTGTGCAGCATTAAAGCATTGTTTACATTGTTTTCAGGGCTTTGTGCTAGATCAAGCAAAGGGGAAAAAAAAGAAAGAAAAAAACCAAAACAAAACAGAAAGCCTGAAAAAACATAAGAGGAAGTTAGGAACTGGAATGTGTCCCTGTAGATTTTACAACCAGGATATGAAAATCATTTAACTGGAAAGCAGATTTTCATCTGGGTAATGTCAACTGATTAACCACAATAACATGTTTTGTGGAAACTTATCAGTTTGACAAACTTCTGAGCAAATCCTACTTACATGGCATGTATCAAATACCTGTGATATTCCTACTAACTTGCACCATGGGCTCAACAGGAAGCTTGCACTCTTAAAACTGAGAGAAGCAGAGTGGACACACCAAACACACGTACAGTGATTCTGTTTCAAGGCAAACTGTAGTAAATAGAATAACCCTCAAGGTTTTTGTAATATTTTGGAGGCCTTTGTAACTCCAAATGGAAAAAAAAAAATCCATTGCAAATATTTCTGTTAAAGCAAAAAAACATGGAATATTTAAATATTCCTATTTTTCATTCCAGATCAGAAATAGTTGTAAAAGCTTTGGTTAAATATTASAATTTTCCACAGAATTTTGAGTTTTTCTAGGTCTTCAGCAGAAGTTTTCTAATTTACAAAAACAATAATATCTGCCATGATTTGTATATTAATATATTTGTATCTTTTACCTAAATTAACAGATTCTCTACCAGAAAGCAAAAATAGAAAAATGTCACTCTTTAAAAAAAAAAAAAAAAAATATAGTCTGTTTATCATATGCAAAGATCAAGGCTGTGCTACTGGAGAGGGAAAACTATTATGGCAGTTACATCTCAGAAAATAGTTTGTAGTCGTCACTGGCAGTTCTCGGAAATCACCAGCTTAATATACAGTAGTAACCCAATAATTAACAAATCTCAGGTATTAACGGAAATGGGACTGAGAACAAGGTAGAGGTTTATGCAAAATTTTGGTTCACCAATATCTGTCCTAGTCTCTGATATATAGAGCTCTGGTCTTCACCTCTCAAGAAAGACATGGTGGAACTAAAGAAGGTACAGAAAAGAGCAACTAAAATGAATAAGGGGATGAAGAATTTACCTTTCAAGAAGGGAATAAAAAGGCTGTGACTCTCTGTAGGGTGAGAGAGGGTATGACTGAGGCTTACAAAACCAAAAAGTCAGTGGGTAAAGTTAATGCAGAACTGCTATTCATCAAATATCACAGCACTAGAAGTAGAGGATGTGCATTGAACCTAGTAGGAGATCTATCTAAAATAGATTTTTTTTGTTAAAAAGGTACATTTTTAATACAGTGTGTGTTAAACTTTTAAAATTTACTGTTACAGCAGATTGTGGAGGCAGGAAGAGAAGGCTCAAAAGGGATTAAATTTCTGAATAGGAGATCTGTAAATAGACAGTAAAGGGAGAATGTAAGTATGTATTGTCTATTCTATCTACACTATTCATAGTAAGCCCAGGGTGGTTGAAAAAATGGCTAGAAAATTTTGATGTTCCTAAATAGGTCCTTCTAAATGACATTGTTGCAGATAGACTATTGGCCTAGGTGGACTGCTGTTCTGACCTAGCAGGGCACTACAGTTCTTCTCACAAAAGTTTCTATTCAAAAGAAACACAGGGAAGTCTTTACTTGAACTACAGAAGTGGAAGAGCATGCATTTCCAAAACCAGTTCTAGTAGCTTTAATTACATCCTTTTGAAAGTTTTCTCATAGAACCATAGAATATCCTGAGTTGCAAGGGACCCACGAGGATCATCGAGTCCAACTCCTGACTCCACACAGGACAACCTAAAAGTTGAACCATATATCAGCTCTTCTTGAACACCAACAGGCTTGGGGCCATGATCACTTCACTGGGGAGCTTGTTCCACTGCTTGACCACTCTCTCAGTGAAGAACATTTTCCTAATATCTAATGTGAACTTCCCCTGATGCAGCTTTAAGTTATTCTTTTGTGTCCTGTCACAGGTGTCCTGGTTTCAGCTGGGATAGAGTTAATTTTTTTTTTTTCCTAGTAGTTGGTATAGTGCTGTGTTTTGGATTTAGTATGAGAAGAATGTTGATAACACACTGATGTTTTTAGTTGTTGCTAAGTAGTCTGCTAGTCAAGGACTTTTCAGCTTCCCATGCTCTGC
>JAYKAV010002855.1:3551587-3564679 GCA_035582835.1 Phoebastria nigripes | reverse complement strand
GGTGGACGAATTGGCTGGCCAACTCCGTCAATACGAGGAAAGTCTCTCTTCCTCCGTACGGACCTGCATCTCAGCTGTGGAGAAACTGCCGGACATGATAGCTGAGAAACTATCCCGGGAGTTCCAGCAACTCAAAGAGGACATATCCACCCCTCCCAACTATACCAACTACTAGGAAAAAAAAAAAATTAACTCTATCCCAGCTGAAACCAGGACAACAGGACATCAGAGAGAAGCTGTCAGCACCTCTGTCTCTGCTCTCCTTCATGAGGAAGTTGTAGACAGCAATGAGGTCTCCTCTTCTGTAAACTGAACAAACCTAGTATCCTCAGCTGTTCCTCATAAGTCATGCCCTCTAGTCCTTTCACCAACTTTGTTGCCCTCCTTTGGACACATTCTAACATTTTCATATCCTTCTTATATGGTGGAGTCCAAACTGCAGACAGTACTCGACGTGAGTCTGCACCAGTGCTGAGTATAGCAGGACAACCACTTCTTTCGACCAATTAACTATACTGTGTTTAATGCACCCCAGGGTATGGTTGGCCATTTTGGCCACCAGGGCACATTGTTKGCTCATATTGAGCTTACCATCAACCTAAATCCCCAGAGCCCTTTCTGCAGGGCTGCGCTCCAGCCTCTTGTCCTCCAATCTATATGTACATCCAGGATTACACCCTCCCAGGTGAAGAATCCAGCATTTGTCCTTGTTAAATTTCATACTGTTGGTGATTGCCTAGAGCTCTCAGCTATCAAGATCTCTCTGTAAGGCCTCTCTACCCTCGAGGGAATCAATGGCTCGTCCTAATTTAGTATCATAGGCAAAATTACTTACTCTGCACTCAACTCCTGTGTCCAGGTCATTAATAAAAACATTGAARATAACTGTTCCTAAAATTGAGCTCTGGGGAACACCACTAGTGACTGGCCACCAGCCAGAKGTTACCCCATTTACTACAACTCTTTGAACTCGACTCTTCAGCCAATTGCTCACCACTGTATTGTGTACATGTCTATCTGTATGCTGGACGTTTTGTCCAGAAAGATACTATGACAATATCAAAATCTTTGCTAAAATCCAAAACCCCCACATCTGCTGCCTTCCCTTCGTACACTAGGTAAGTAACCTTGTAATAAAATAATATTAAGTTAGTAAGGCATGACTTTCCCTTCATGAATCCATGTTGGCTTTGACTGATGACTGCATTGTCTTTCAAGTGTTTTTCAATAACGCCTAGAATAATCTTCTCTGTCATTTCACCAGGCACCGAAGTGAGACTGGTATTGTTGGTATTAATGAAACTATTTCAGAGCTTCACATAATACCAGGCACTCTAGTACTTATAGTATACATCCCAGATCCTGAGGGGAAAAAAAATGACACCTCCCCCCCAAAAAATCCCAACACACACCCCCTAAAATTATAGAAAAGAAAAATCAAACAAAAAGCAATAAAATAGAACTGAATTACAGAATCTCTTTACAGCAATGAGATACCTTCTGTCTGATGATTGACTTTTGGGCTTTCAAGAGGCTACACTGTTCAAGCAAGGTTATCTAACAATATTTAGTCTAGTTGTGATGAAGCAGAAGATTCAAAGAAAAAGCAAGCTAAAAATAAAATAACAAAACACAGGGTTCAAACAATTTAAAGGAGAAAACGGGAAAAGATTTAGAGGTTCACCTACAGATTTTTGTAGTCACCTGTGTTTCAACACTTTCATAATATTTGCTGCTCTACTATTMATTTTTTAGCATTTATTAATAAGATTTCTTCTTCTGGTACTTACAGGTATAGTATTTAATACTCTTAAACAACAAACTGAGTATTTCTTATATTTCTAGTGGAAAGCTTATCAATTTTCAAATAAGCTGTCAATTTCAGATGAATTATCTTTTTTTTTTTCTTATTTAAAAAACAATATAGCATGGGACTTCCACTGGAGCTGACAGATTTTATTTTTCTTTTTTGTTAAAGAACAGATTTCCAAGAGGGATGTAAGCAGCATTAAGTCTGGTATTTTATTTGGCAATCTCTTGCACCAATAACAGAGATGTCGTTACTGTTCCAGCTGAAAACGAACACCGAAAAGTTAAAATAAGATTATTAGTTTTCAGCTGAATCAATGAACTGATTGAGCTCACCATAGAGCTGACTTCTAGAAATCAGAGGGTGGTCACTCAGCGTTAGATCCTGAAACCCCATCTGTTAACWTACTACGATGGGGACAAGCAGATTGAAGGGGTACCAGACATAAAATGAAGGACATGGACAGGAGATTGAAAGGTAGGCAAGCAAAGGACAGTGTATTGACATACAAATCTTAGGTATAAAATTTCAGTCATGCAATAAATAACAACCATAATTCTCTGCAAGAAAAATACTATGCTGCTTTTGATTGTCACAATACACAGGTTAGACACTATCCGACTATTCATAATACTAAATTGCCTGAATCTATTACTAAGGCAAGTTACTTAACCTTCATCACTGGGTATCTTTGGCCACAAGCTAGACAAACGTTTGTCAAAAATGCTAAAAGTATAGTTATTCTTGCTTTGGGGGAGGAGAGTGAATCAAGTGACCTTTTGAAGCCCACCCTAGTCTTATAATTGCACTGCTTTATGCTTTTCAAAATACTCTTTTTTTGAAAACCTTTTTTTTTTTTTTTGCTTACCACCTGCAGACACTGTAAAAGGTAAAGAAGAACTGGTGGTTTTGTACATTAGGGAGAGAGAGATTTTAAGCCATTCTTTGTTGGACTTCCAGTTGTAAAAAGTTGTTTGACTTATGGTTTCAGTGAGAATTGCATGTTGGTCAATACATTTTAGGACATCATTAATTTAAATAAGTATTGGATATTCATCTAAAAAGAAGCACATATACAGTCTTGAATGCAAAGGAGTTCATCACAACTCCTTGTTTCTAAAAGGAAATAAAATTACATTTTACTTTTCACTCAGAATGAATTAAAGAAATAATATTATAATGGATATAACACAACTCCGAGTGCTCAAAAAAAAAAAAAAGTCTCCTACAGACTGACTAAAATGTTATTTTATCATAATGTTTCTGCACTTCTCTGTGGCTGTTACTGTTTGGCCATTGCCAATGGTACTATATTTCAGCACAGGAGAATGCATCTGGGAATACCTCAAAATTATGCAATTTATACAAAAAATACAGTATTTATTTAATTCTAGAAAATAATGCTAGTGACAATAGCAATCCTTCATTTTAATCACAATGACCTTCCTCAAATATTTATGCGATCTTTCAAAAATTGGAAACTTGATAAGCATGATAGTTGTGTATTTGATACTTTTTGTACTTTCCTCAGGGAGTGAACAACACTTGTTTTTCCAGACTGATCTGTTTAATGAAGATGTCTTGAAGTGGATTTCACTAGAAGTTGGGAACAGCAACTTTCTAACAAACACTTGTTTGTCAAATCACTTCCTTAAAATATTCATCTTTCATTTAAGTTTTTTGCAACCTGACCTCAGGAAATGCTTGTAAAGCTGAACGAAGACAAACTGAAACTCCCATAAGTGACTTTCAGATGTAAGGAACACAAAGAACCTGATAACAAAAGGCTCCACTTACTTTTTCTCAGTTTCAGTTCTTTCTTGGTATTTTCTATGGAAGTAAATCCCATTACCTATCTCTCTCTTCAGCCCTCGATTCAGGACACTAACTGCCAAGCAAAGCAAACACACACATTTTTTCAACTGTTTYTGTTGCTGCTTTTAATTCTACTGGAGGATAAAAGCTCTTTATTATTACTCTGGAATCACTATTGCAAATGCTATTCAATCTGCCCATACACTCATACCACTAGCTTCACTTCCATTCTGCTTCAAAGGTTCACAGAAGAAAAAGAACTGAATTGTGCTTCCCCACAGCACTGTAAGTAGTAGTCTTCAGATCACAGAGAAAAAGAAAAAAAACCCCAAACACCAAAACACTAACCAAAAATCAAATGGGCCTGGAACAATTTCTTATTACTCAGCTTCATATTCTCAAAGCAAACCAAATCCCAGAACTAAATATGCTTCAGAACAAAGGCTCTGAGATCCACTACTAAATTTTTCAGCCTGTGATGTATGATCAGGAGAGTGACAGATACTTTTCAATACTCCCCAAGTATCATTGGAGAAGTACATTACTAGAAAGTTGGGAATCACTCTTGGTACATCAAGTCAAAGCACTGGTTCCACGTGGAAGTAAATAGAAGATGGCGGAGCTCCAAACGCCATGGCATGTATGACCAACTGTAGCCCCAGCATGGCCAGGTGCTAAGGCAGTCTAGTTTGAAATGACATAGGTACTGATAACCATGCAAGAGAAATGAAGAAGTCTAATTCCTCAGCTACCATTCAGAGCAGCAGATAATAAAAAACAAACCCTCTGCAAGGTGTTCAAAATGTTGCTTCTGTGCTCTGTGACAAACACTTAGATGTGATAGTCATGCAAGGTGCCAGTGGAGAGCATGTGAAAAGTGAACATTAGTTCTGGTTTACAGAGGCACGTTCCAGACGGTGGCCCTTTTGTTTAATTTTGTTTTGTAAAGCAGAACAGAACCACAGCCCTCTGATGGCTAAAGAAGGATATGTCCAGACATTTGGGAAAGCAAATAAAGTACAAATTCAGTGGCTGGATGGACGAATAGAGAACTGCATCCACTTGTGCACCATTAATACATCTGATACGATCTTTGACTGCACAACTACGTAACTTTTCCATAACCAATGGCTATGTTATCACTAGCTATTAAAGAGTATAAAACAGAATAAGCCAGCTAAATCAAGGAGGAATATTTATAATAATATTCTGGTTTTTATAGTTTTCAATATATCTTTCAACAAAATAATGACTATTTGTATGTATAGCTAAAATAAACTTCAGTTTGAAGCTCAAGCTCAACAGAATCAATATCTAGCAGGCAAATTTCCCTTTCAAGTAAGAAAATTATTATTTCTGTTACTGCACCTAAGATATGAATAATTCCTTGAGCTTTTTTAAATGGAGAAACACGTGATCTGAAGATAGAACACTCGATCATTTTCTAAGACAGGATTCCTGATGCATGCAAAAAAGCTGTACTAAATAATATATTTCACAGTTTTTGTCATGTGTTTTGTCAGGTTTTATTCTTTTAATAAATAATATGATTTTCTGAAGAGTTAGCATGTTTACAAATAAAGCAGATTATTCATGTTCAGACAAATTTTGTTTGCTAAAATCATGTTGTTGGGTATGATAATTAAAATGTAATGCACATTAATTCTTTCTGAAAGGCTTTTGCTTTACCATATGTATTTTTATATAAGAACCACATTTTTGATCAAATACGAGATGACAAATTACTTCCAATGATTTGTCATAAAAGGGAATACATTGGGTAATAAAGCTAGCACTGTCTGTGCAGAAGGTCAAACTTTTAGTACAGTGTAAGAAATACATAAGTAAAGGTCACTGAAAATATCTCCTATTCATCCTTTCTGATAAACTTACAAATGCTAATAAGAGACATTTAATGTAAAAGACAACACCTTGTAATACACAGAGCATCTTAAACTTCTTTTCAACATGAGCACATCGAGCCAAAAATATTAGTGTGACAATACCTCAACTTTTCCAAATATTCAAAAGTGTTCTCTGATTGCAAGTGTCTTTTTGAAAGACACAGAAAAAGAGGGTACAACTTTTATTACACAGACTTCAAGCCCAAATAAAGAATTATAGCTAGTCCATTCTGTTGTATCATGTGATAAATGAGCTGGGCAATTACCAAAAAGCAAATAATCGTTTTCATTCTGCTGTGGCTATTGTGAAGACAGAACAATGTTTCCCAAAGTTAATATTAGCCCTGATAACTACAAACAAGGACACAGTGTCAAAGTTCAAAACATTTGATTTTACTACACTTTCATATACTTTAATACTTTTCCAAATATTCATAATGAAATTTCATTACTGCCTTGAAAAGTCAATAGACAATTCACCTTTCAGTTATAAAGTAATGAGAAGTTATAAAAATATTTTGATATTTTAATGGCTTTGGGCATAAGCGGCTACAGACCTGCAACAGACAGGAAATACATCCTGAAATTTCTTCTCATAAAGCTGAGTTTTCTTAGGCAAATTTTATATCTTATTCAATACCGTATATTTTGTCTATCATAACTATATGGGATAAAAAAACATCCTCAGAAAATAAGGTTTGGGAATAGAAGGTAATCTTATCTTCAGTCATTTTTTATAATCTATCAGTATTCTCAAAACATATTCACAGTTTTTTTCTTGTAGTCCAATGGCGAAGCAATTTCTAGGCAGAATTTATAATTCAAAGATTCATTAAATTCTTTATATGTATTACATAAATGTGAGCTATAGACTTTTGTGATCATACATACAGGAGTTTGCCTCAAAAGAGGTTGGTTTTGGAAAACGAAATATCTTTCCATAAAACACAGATCCAGATTTAGTCATTCAGAAAATTGCAAGAGGAAAAAGTAACTGCAATATTTCACTCACTTGTTCCTAGTTCCTTGTCTCACTCTGTCTGGGTACTGAACACCATATATTGTCTGAAGAAGAATGCCGGATAGTTTCCCTTTCACTTTTGGTCAATCTTTAACTTTCCTAAACCCTAAACTTAAAAGAAAGCAGTTTCTCTGTTCAGTTCTACTGTACAGTTCTAAGGCATTTTTCTCACAGTCATCTGGGCTTCTCCAGTCCTGCCAGTAGCTCTTCAAAGCACAGGTCCTCTCCTGTTTAAAGAAATTTTCATCCAATTTCAACCTACCTTGAAATATTGAAGTCTTTCTAGAAAGTGCATACTTGAAAAAATATTTAAAACCCTTTCCATTCACATTTTACTGAACTTGCAGTGAAATTGTAGATGGAATAAAACATACTAGTCCCTATATGTGGCAAGCATTTGCTACTTTAAATAGATTTTACATTCCATGTATTTTTTTCTTTGTTCAACATTTCATTACCAGGTTGCTGAGCACTAAAAGCGAGGCCTGAAGCATTATGGCATTTCAGCAAGCAAAGTCTGAGAGATGAAGTCACATTATTGATTTTTTTTTTAGGTATGAAAATCAGTATAGATCAGGAAAACTTAAAAAAAAAAAAAAAAGCAGAGATTTCTTTATTTAGTTTTTCTTTATTTTAGCTATTTCTAGTGTCTAAAACTACCTTGTTATTGTGCCCCTGAATACATGTCCATCTTTTTCTGAAATAGCCCCAATCCCCTTCACAAAATCTTTCTGCCTCAAAATAACCATTTATATGAGAATTACAGCATGAATTATTAGATATATGACTCAATTTACCCAGCTTAAAAAAATAAAAAATGTAGTTTTGAGTAACTCACCAGTTCCTGAGTCCATCCACTTCTTTCTTTTTACTTATCCTGTTTTTTTCTACACCTACACAGTAAACAGAATAAACACAACTGTATAAAAGGCATAATTGCAGTGATTATAAAAGTCTAAAAATACTGTAAAATGTTTAAAATATTATCCTGACAATCAAATTATGGACTAGAGGTGAAAATTGCTCTATTATTTGCAGTACTTTTRTGTATTATCTGTAAGCCAGGAAGGACTTTGAGACAGCCAGCATGGCTTCACCAAGGGCAAGTCCTGCCTGACGAACCTAGTGGCGTTCTATGGTCTTCTATGGTGGAGCGACTACATCAGTGGACATGGGGAGAGTTACAGATGTTGTCTATCTGGACCACTGTAAGGCCTTTGACAGGGTCCCCCACAACATCCTTCTCTCTAAACTGGAGAGATATGGATTTGATGGGTGGACTGTCCGGTGGGTGAGGAATTGGTTGGATGGTCGAATCCAGAGGGTAGTGGTCAACGGCTCAATGTCCAGATGGAGATCAGTGACAAGTGGTGTCCCACAGGGGTCCATACTGGGACCAGTACTGTTTAATATCTTCATCAATGATGTAGACAGTGGGATCGAGTGCACCCTCAGCAAGTTTGCAGATGACACCAAGCTGAGTGGTGCRGTYGACAYGCCTGAGGGAYRGGAYRCCATSCAGAGGGACCTGGACAAGCTGGAGAAGTGGGCCCGTGTGAACCTCATGAGGTTCAACAAGGCCAAGTGCAAGGTCCTGCACCTGGGTCAGGGCAACCCCCAGTATCAATACAGGCTAGGCAATGAAGGGACTGGGAGCAGCCCTTTGGAGAAGGACTTGGGGGTAGTGGTGGATGAAAAGCTGGACATGAGCTGACAATGTGCGCTCGCAGCCCAGAAGGCCAACCGTATCCCAGGCTGCATCCAAAGAAGCATGGCCAGCAGATTGAGGGAGGTGATTCTGCCCCTCTACTCTGCTCTCATGAGACCCCACCTGGGCAGGGAGAACCCTTAGCGCAAGAAAGACATGGACCTGTTGGAGCGGGTCCAGAAGAGGGCCACAAAAATGATCAGAGGGATGGAATGCCTCTCCTATGAAGAAAGGCTTTTCAGCCTRGARAAGAGATGGCTCTGGGGAGACCTTATTGCAGTCTTTCAGTACTTAAAGGGGGCTTATAAGAAAAATGGGGACAAACTTTTTAGCAGGGCCTGTTGTGACAGGACAAGGGGGAATGGTTTTAAATTAAAAGAGGGTAGATTTAAACTAGGTACATGGAAGAAATTTTTTACGCTGAGGGTGGTGAAACACTGGAACAGGTTGCCCAGAGAGGTGGAAACATTCCCTGGAAACATTCAAGGTGAGGTTGGATGGGGCTCTGAGCAACCTGATCTAGTTGTAGATGTCCCTGCCCATGGCACGGGGGTTGGACTAGATGACCTTTAAAGGTCCCTTCCAACCCAAACTATTCTATGATTCTGTTCTATGATTCTATGACTTCCATATTGCTTACTAGTCATATTGGTGACAGAAAATATGGAAAATGGCAATGAGAATGATCTACCTCTTAGTCTTCTACCTGGCAGAGTACCATGCACTTTTTTGGCACACAATGCCCTATTACCAACACCTGTAATCCCCCTGCTGCCCTATGACACCTGAGATCAGGTCATTCTAAAAGGCCTAGCTGTCTACCGAACATTAGCTGAATAATTTTTAACTCATCAATGTGGGAGATGTTCTAGACAATTTGGACAAGCAAAGAGTTTCTACCCCACCTGCCTCAGGACCAGGTTCACCCAGCCTCGTTTGGAAGACAGTATCTCCAAAACAGAGTCTTCTAATACCATAGGAAAACATCAGCTGAAAAGTCAGCATTTCACTGGCTGATCCAAAAGCCTAGTAGCCAGCCCCACTCTTCTTGCAGCTTTGAGYGTGTATCAAAAGACTTGCAGTTTACAGGGACCATGCCAAAAGTTGTCATGTTATCTGAGAGCAAACATACTATCAGACAAGCAAGATTTGTGAAAGAAAAGTCTATCAGTGCTTAATAAGCACAATCATGYTGTTTCTACCCATAAAATCCATACAAATTGGATTTTGAGGTGCTGGGAGAATATACTGATGGATCTATCACTGTGTATCAGCCCTTTCTCCTATACATTGCCTAGACATCATTAGTTTGTGCTGGCAGTGAAAGGATTATGGTCTAGGTGGACCTTCAGTATGTCTCGGTGAAACCATTCCTGCAAGAGGGTGAAAGCTGTGAAGACTTAAAATTTGTTTGTAATGATCCTGTAGGACTTTACAAAGACAAGGAGAAAATGCCTGAATATCCTAGGGGTAGCAGGAAGGAAGCTAGTGGTAAATGGAACAAATCACAGTACGAAGCATTTCAGCACTGTCTTTACCAACTAGTGCATTATCTGTTAAAGGTTTGACAAATACAAAGTCTATGAAAAAAATCACTACTAAAATTGAAGTTCTCTTGTAAGTCATTCTAGAAAAGCATTTTCTCTGAGTGAGTTCATGTAACTGGCTGTGCCTGAATAAGCACTGTGCAGGATAAAACTGGTAGAAACGGAGCAGTACATTGTGCTTTCAGCCTTATAATTTGGGAAGAAATAGAACTCTCCCACACATAATACCTTTCAGTTGGTCAACATGTCACCATGACCTGTTTGTAATATACTCCTTTTATAACCACTATGCAGTCAGATTTGGCAATAGGCTGAAATCATATATAACTCTGCAGAAGATTCTACTTCATCTGTGTTTTAAGAACTGAGATTTATATTTTAYAGCAAAGTAGCTCTGTCTGTAATGTTCAGTTTAGTTTCTTGCAAATGAGTCTAAAAAACCAACCATAACATACGGCAAATGGACTGTGCCAGTGGTACACAGGCTGTATGTGTAAACATGTCATACTGAACAAGGCTGAGGGATAGAGGTTGTGAACCCTATTAAGAGCTGCACATTTTCTCATGGAGTCTGAAGTACTGTGGACTGACAATAAATACTTTTACCTTCTTGCTAGATTGAAGCAAGAGAGTTTACAATAGAAGGCAGTGATTGACAGACTATCCAAAAGCTCCACTGAAGATCTCCTGACTGGACATGATTGCAATGTTGTGCCATTTGCACTMCAAGAAACAATTGTTATTATTGGCTTCTTGTCTGTACATTATTTCATTTTTTGGTGGCTTCAGTACACCCATTAGGCAGGGGGAGAGAAATTATCCTTGACAGCTCTCCTTAAGTTTCTTAACCACATCCGGGGGGAGGTGGGGGAAATCCTTCAAACTTTGGTTATTTCTTGTGCAAACTTAAAATACAAATACTGAATCATAAAGAGAAAACAAACAGAAAAACAGAATGGTAAAATATCACGGGGTATTCATTTTACCTATATTTCCCATGGGAAGAACACAGTACGTGTTCTTAACTAAACTAGAGTAAAATTAGGATAACTGTCTCACAATGTTATTGAATCAAATAGGTACTCACATCATTAAATCAATAAAGACAGTGTAGTACCAACAACAAGATAGAGAAATAATGTGTGAACAGGTACAAAGGCAAGTCAAGACTGTAAAAATGATCCAATATTCAGGCAGAGATTTGTAATGACTAAGGGTTTTCAGAAGGGCTCTCTCAACTAGATATTTCTCCAGAAAGGAAAGTAACTGTGCTATGCGAAAGTTTGCTTAGTAGCAGTTTACATGTGTTTCAGAGCCTGAATGCAATGTGTTGGTGTTCTTGCTTTTTATTCTGAAAAGTATACAGCAAATGGATGCCAAACAGAACCAAGTTCAAACAGATGAAGGATGCTTTCAAGAATAACATGCTCTTTTCATAGAGCATAGCATGACTATTCGTGTCCAGGTATGAAAACATTTCCACGTAGAATGGAAAAAAAATTGCAATAGTCTGAGACTCTGTAAGGAAACTTTCTGTTCTTGGCTGTTCAAGAATTGCTTTGAATACTGTGATGATACTAGTTCCTCAGCTGACTTCTCATGAACCAGTCTCTTTTAAATGACTGTAATTGCAGGACTGTCAATTTTTACATGGGAAGGGTCTGTACTCCAAGCATAATGTGACTTGGGTTACAAAGTCAAGCTTTAATTTTGACCATAAATTTGAGTCCAATCAAAGGATTTTATATTTTCCTAAAGTATCATTAATAATTCTTAAACCAAATTTTGTAATTCCTGGTTACAGAAATACTAAGGGAATTAAAAACAAGCAACAAAAAAGCCTTCAAAAGCAAGAATTTGCTTGAACACAAATAGGAGTGTGGGGCTGCTCTTTGATCCATCACAGATTAAGGATTTTACCACTTCATATAAAGTATGTCAATGTGGATGAAGAACAATATTTTTAGTTATCAAACTTGGAACTAATTATGATATAGTTAAAAGCATATGGATACAATATTAAGAGTAAACAGAAGTATAACACTGATCTATCCAGAAGTAGAGCTTAATTTTGTCTGTTTGTATTTATGAAAACAAAAATTTTAGATAAAAAATAGATTTATCATTTAACAATTGCTATTTGCCAAAGGTTTATTGAATTATATCTTTTTAAGGTATGGAAATCTTACATTAGAACATCTATGTTCCTTAAATAGAAATCTGAAATGATAAAACTGCTTGCAGACACAAATTCTTTCACATAGATTCCCTGGTTCCCTTGCTCTAATGTTAATGAATTGGGATATTTTTCCAAAATATATTTATACTTTAGGCAACTTTAGGCTCTTTAACTCTGTCCCTGCTCCACAAATACATTTTAAATATCATTTACCTCCTGATACATGCTTACAGGAATCACATTTTTCATTGGCAGTCAATGTATTTCTGCCTTCATTCTAAGAAATCAGTCCCAAGAGAGCTGAAAATTAAGCATTCTCCCCCTCACTTCACTGGTGGACCCAAACTGGTAGGCTTTTGCCACTAACATAACTAGATTTCACAAGAGATTAGGAATAAAGGAATACCACCTTCATACCTGACACCATAGCAGTCAGAGCACTTCGTTTTGGCTTTGATATTAGATATCTGACTTCCAACATCTGAAAAATCCTATTTTGGGTTGGTGTACCTCCAAACCTTAAATTTGATAAGAAAAAGAAAAAAATCAGAGTTATTGAAAGTAAGGATTTCTCATATCTAACAAAAGAAGAAAGCTTGTGAAAACTTACTGCATCAAGTTTTACGTGAAATAAACCTGAATTCCCTCC
Source organism: Phoebastria nigripes (assembly GCA_035582835.1). Lineage (NCBI taxonomy): Eukaryota > Metazoa > Chordata > Aves > Procellariiformes > Diomedeidae > Phoebastria > Phoebastria nigripes. The sequence goes on along the minus strand of JAYKAV010002855.1, from coordinate 3,552,046 downwards.
AGGTCTTTCCTTTTCTATCCTCTTTTCTCTTTATCCCATTTCAAAATAGCTTAAAGGCTATCTTCTGTCCACAAGGAAATGACCTCTCACTTGAATTTTTATACAGACTTTCAAAGCAGTGATACATAATTTATAGGTCTCACAAATATCAACTGAAAAATCATTTAATATAAGGGTTCTTTATCTTTTAATCAAATCTAGTTTATCCTGTCAAGCTTTTTAAATTAGCTTTGATTTTTGTTAATTCAGGGAGATTAAGTCCCCTTCATCAAAACTCAGGGATAAAAAAAAACCAAAAAGGTGTTTGGATTTATCTAGTTGTTAAAGAAAGAAAGGTTAAATTATTAATGTCTTACACACAACTAATTAGAATGCCCTCTATATTCAGAAGTGGAAAAAAGGAAAGGAAAGGAAAGGAAAGGAAAGGAAAGGAAAGGAAAGGAAAGGAAAGGAAAGGAA
>JAYKAV010002855.1:3540040-3551262 GCA_035582835.1 Phoebastria nigripes | reverse complement strand
AAGGGAAGGGATTACAGTATTTTCTCATGTTTTACCAAAATGCTGTCACTTACTCTCACTTGCGTTTTCCCATTTACAGATTGCTATTATTTAGGATACTGACTTTCATGAGAAACATACAGGAGCTATTCCTTGATAGCAGAAAGATCAAATTTGGGAGGTAAAACAGCTTTGTTTTTTGTCAGCCAGAACTTTGGTTATCTGGTTCCTCTAACACTAGTCTTGTCTTGTGTTTAGTGTATTCATCTGGTATATGAGAGGATTGAAGATCCTTCTCTGCCTGAGAGATTTAAACCTTTCTCATCTAAACTAGAACTGGCGGTACATAAATATAATGTGTATTAACATAAAAAACACATAATGAAGAAAATTATCCTTGCAAAAATAGTTTTGAAATTATACAAATATTGTTCCAATTCTTTATCTATATACTATATAAAATTTACATGAGGGATAAATTTTCTCAAAAATACCTCACTTTTAAACATATTTTTGTTATTCTGATTTGTAATTTCTTTGCTTGTATTTTACAGGAGGTATTTAAAAGCTATTTGCATAAACTGTGTGGTACTTTTATGAGTTTGGTGTAACAGGGTCCAAATATATATATTTTATTATAAGGGAAGAAAGAATACTAAGTTTCTTTATTATTGTTGAAATAGAATTAGGAAAATAAATCCTCTGTTTATTCACCATGATTTTTTGGAAAGTCAGATAAAGGAATATTAAGGAATCTAAGATTTTTTTTTCCTGAATGCAAACAAAAATATCTGTCAGGTATCACATGTTCTCATTCTCACTTAGATCAAAGAATATATAGCACAGGTATAAAAATACCATGTTCACCCAGCAACTTGTGACGGGCAGGTGCTTCTCGCTCTCAAATAGAGGTCCCTATATTATATATGCTGAAGTAGAACAGATAGGCTGGAAAGAGCCTCTAGGAAGATAATTATCCTTCTATTTCAAGTTTAACTGTTAAATTTAGCTAGAATTTCTTGTAGAAATTGCATTCATATCCCCATCATTCTGTGCTTTTGTGTTGGCATGGCTCTTACACAGGGCTTCTAATTAATGTTTTATCATTGAAAAGGTTTCCATTTGTTCTATTAGAACACTAATCATAGGCACATATCCATTGTAAAGAAGCCCATCTAGCATAAATTTGTCCCCACACCCACTTGGAGATGTAGCTATTTAAATTGTATGCAACCCAGATACAACGACGATAATTTTTTGCATTAGTAGAAAAATAGTTCCATACTATCACTGTTGTCTGAAGCAAGGAAGAAACAATCCCAAAACCCCTCACTTTACTTTCAGAATGCATCTCCCTCAACAATTTTCACCTTTTCAAACTACCAAGTATCTTATTTCTCTAAACTTGTTTATTAAGGCTCCTTAGATTCCCCAAGCAGTGTTTCATTGCTTTTTATTTCCACCATCAGAATTATTCATTAGCTTCCTCATATTCAAAAGAAACTCCTTATCTCCATGGCACATCTTGAAGCATTGAGTTATTAAATGTAAATGTGATATCAAATATTGGGCAGAACTCAAACCAACCTATTCCTGAAGAATGTATTTTTATTTATATACTTTCTCTTTGCCCCTGTTAATCATGTTTTTATATAGATTATATATATATGCATGTGTGTGTGTGTATGTATATAATGGCACAGTTTCAAAAGGAGGAAATAATTACCAATTCCCTCATCCAAATTAGCACAGGAAGCAAGATACTAACTTTCAATCTACTAAGCCTGAACAGGAACTTCACCTGGGGTCTCCTGTTTCTCAGATAGGACAGCAGCAAGAACACCTCTCCGTCTATCACAGCACAAATATCCAGTCTTTGAAAAAATACTGTCAGCGAAGTCTACATGAGAAGAGGGATTGCAGATTTTGTATTTCAAGTAAATAAAAGCAGATTTTCACAAACATCAGCCAAATATAGAGGAAATGAAGAGGGGTGAGATTACAGAACTTGCCCTTACCGGTTAGTTAGCCCACTGGCTACTTATAAACAACCGTTTTTCAGCTTGCTGGCTGTTTTGGATCCCATTCAACAGGCCCTTCTTCACTGGCACTGAACAGAGAAGGCAGACAACTAGCAAAGGTACTAGTCTCCTTTCCACAYAGGCTGACAAATCCCAGGACAAGAAGAAAGAAGGTGGTGGAGAAAGACTTCTTCCTAATGACTTCACTTGTATGTATAAATATTCAATAACCTGTGTAAACACTATTTTTATATAATGCATAGGAAAAATAGAGCTACAGATAATCATATTTTTCAAATTCCTATTCATTTTTCATTAGCTGATTTAGGACCCAGAAGGGCTACAGATAAACTTTTCTGTTCTTGTGACTCTTCTAAGGCACCTTTCCTCCTCCTCTAAATGGCATAATTCACCCTAAACATAACCTTGTGTTGCCTCAGGTCACTGACATACAGTCCTGTGACAAAAAACTTTTCTGTATTTAGAAACATGATACACTTTTAAGGCATATGATCCCATGACCTTTCAAATCTAGAATACGTGACTGTGGAGATTCACTTAAACACTGAAGAAATTCTGAGATGTCAGATTTTTCTTTAATAAAAAGAGAATTTGTAGAATTTGTTTATATTTTGGAGCTTTGTATAACTTCTTTGAATATTCTGCATTTGAGCTTATTATAATTAAAGTTCCAGACTGTGTGCACAAGTAAAATAGCCCTTAAGTATTTTCTAATGTTATATTGCACATGCAAAAGAACTAATTGGCAACAGTCCCATGCAAAAGTGAACCATGGAATAGTTATGATGTAAAAATGTTGCTATTCATGTGGATTTACATATATGTCTCATAGATGGCTTTCTTCATGCCTGAGGAATAAATAATATAGTATACTATTGCCTATCTAAAAAGAATAAAAGTTACATATGACCTCTGTGTGTGCATGTCTTCTCATTCTCTCTGTATAGTCAAAAATAAGTATCAGTGACACCATCTTGCTATATTGGTGACTTAAAAACATTATGCATCCTCTGATTTTTCAGAGACATGAAAATTAATTTTTACCATGGAAAACCATAAGATTCATTCAACTTTAAAAACTGTTCTCTGTTTCCAGTTTCCTATTTTTCATTTTGCATTATGAATTGTGATGCCCCTAAGGAGCTGCAGCATGGATGCTGACAAGACCTTGCCTATTGGGGCTACCTCCCTMCATAATTCTGCAGAGCCATCAGAGAGAAAAATGTATTTGTAGCCCTTGTGAATTAAGGAGCTGAGAGAATTCAGACACCTAGACAAGAATAAAGAAAAACATTTTTATTTCCCAAATCCAAATCCCACTTCTTCTCCTGCAAAAGAAACATCATAACAAGTGCTATATAAAGTCCCAATTTTGCTATCCTAAGAGATCTTTACTTAATATATATGGCATAAGAAAGTATTTCTCTATTCAATTCCCAGAAGTTCATCAATACAAATCAGAGGTTTCCAAACTGTTGTACACGAAGACATGGTAACCTGTCTGCTTCAAGGAAACATATTAAATAGTATTTCTAGTATTGCCTTTAATTAAAAAGATACATAGCTGGCCAGGAGGAAATTTTGAATATTGATTGTTTTCTGTTAATTTAAGTCTGGTAACAACTTCTGTTGACCAACAAATAGCGTCTATCTTGCTTTACACATTTACATTCCACTGATTTATTTTTTCCCCCCAAATACCCTTTTTTTAATTTGGAATTTTTCAATCCTTTTTAACTAAGCACTCAGCATCTTTGCTCATATTTACAGCTAGCAGTGTATCAGTGCTCTCTAGTTTTACCCATCTAGGGAGCTATATGCGTTCATTCACTCTCCATTGCAATCTCTTTCTTTCCCGATAATTTTCATGTTATTTCCATCATAACAAAACAGAATTTCAGATCCAATATTAAATTCTTTAGCTTATTTTCTAGGCAGAAAAATCAGTGGGGTTTCTGAGTGCTATATTTTCTGACAAATCAGTTACTTTGATGTTATAAAATGATAATTTTTCTCCATCATTCAGTTTACTATCAATTTAATCAAATTATTTCTTATTTTTTAATCATAATCTTAACATTTCTAATTTTTAAACTGAGTCACACAGTTATAAAAGTACACAAAGTCTCTTTGGAAAGTTTCTCTGCTTTAGCTGGGGTGACAGGCGCTACTAGGACAAAACTGTTTATTTTCCTTAAAGATCTTTTCCCATCTTCCTTGACCATGCACAAACTGGAATAGATTTATTTTTTGTTCCCTAAGAAATGTGAAGGAATGAAGAAATATGCATTAAATTGTTATACATTTTCTTCTTTGGTATATTCAGCGGTTTTATAGAAGGCCATTGCCAACCTCAGAGTAGTTGCTATGTGATATTATGTTGCCCTTGACACTGATTGCTGCATATTAAACTTTAATTCTGCAGAAACATATGCTAATATAACATAATAGATTGGGGAGAGCTTTACTGATTTCACAGAGCAGAGGTTGTCTGAAATTAGTTTCATGATTGTTAATCCTACATCTGTTGAACCACTACATCAAACATCATACATCATATAAACACCTTTGATCCATACACTGTTTCTGTTGAAATAGCCAGAGCCTAAACAATACAAATTTTTTGTCCTCTTTATGTCAACTGTAGGAGGACAGACAATACCTGGTTTGGCATAAAGTTAAAAAGTCATGAATAAACAATATTTGATCTTGCATAAAGCCTGAGAGTATAATGATAACCCACCATAAATTTCTGAAAGGAGTTGAACTGGCAGAGTGTATTTATATCAGATCAGCATTTTGTATCATGCTGCTATGACATTTTTGATACAGTACTGGAAACTCTAAAAAAGATTTATCGTAAGACTGAATCATGACCTTCCTGCTCATGAAGTTAAGCTCATATTTATTTTCRGAATCAAATTATTTTACATATTATTTTTATAAACATCTATAAATAACTTTACTAAACAGCTAATAAGCAGCTAATAAGTTTCTTCTGTTTGCTTTATGGAAACAAGGACTCAAAATTATGAGGGCCCAGCATAAGAGGAGGGGAGAATCAGGCTAGAAAAATTACTCCTTTAAAAAACCCTCCTTTTCTTTACAAATAAACCAAATTTTACTACTATAAAAAGCCACCTGTGGAGAGGTAATAATTTTAGATTTACAAAAAAATCTTCCTAATGTGAAAAGAGAAAAAAAATATAATTTTATTCATTTTTTTATATAGTAGAGCACTTTCATACAGTTGGTTATTGTTACACAATAGGCAGGGCAGGCGAGGTGGAGGAGTTGCACTGTGTGTAAGGGAGATGTTTGACTGTACAGCCCTTACAATTAGTGATGATGTGGTTGAGAGCCTCTGGGTGAGGATTAGGGGGATGGAAAACAAAACAGATGTTGTAGTGGGTGTCTACTCCCGATCGCCCAGCCAGGATGATAGCACTGATGGGTTATTCTATAGGCAATTAGGAGAAAACTCTGGATTGGTAGCCCTTGTCCTTATGGGAGATACCATACTGATGTGACAAGCAAGTCTGGCAAATTCTTGAATTTTGTAGTATATAAGTTCTTGTCACAAGTACTCAGTGAGTCTACTAGGAAAGATGCCCTCCTAGACTTGTTATTTGTAAATAGAGAAGGAGTCATGGGAGATGTGATGCTAGGTGGCTGTCTTGACTACGGTGATCATGAAACGGTTGAGTTTAAAATTTTTGTTGTAATGAGAAAAAAGGTCAACAGAGTTGCTACCTTGGATTTCAAGAGAGCAAACTTTAAGCTACTCAGGGAGCTACTTAGCAGAGTACCATGGGAATCTGCCTTTGAGGGCTTAGGAGTCGATAAGTGCCAGTCAGTTTTTAAGAACCACCTTTTAAAAGCAAAGGAGCAGGCAATCCCATGATATTGAAAGTCAAGCAAGTGGGTCAGAAGACAAATTTGGCTGAACACGAACTCCTCATGGAGCTCAAGAGGAAAAAGAAATTGTATGATCTCTGGAAGCAAGGTCAGGCTTCACAGGAAGATTACAGAGATGTGGTTCATATATGCAGGGAGAAGACACAAAAGGCCAAAGCTGAACTAGAGTTAAAACTGGCCAGTGTTGTGTCAGACAACAAGAAAGGCTTTTTTAAGTACGTTAATGGCAAGAAGAGGTCTAAGGAACACATTGGACCAATGCTCGATGAAGAAGGTCACCTGATAAATAGGAATGAAGAAAAGGTGGAGGCATTCAATGCTTTTTTTGCCTCAGTCTTTAATAATACTGATAGACCTTGGGCTGCCTGGTCCTCTGAGTTTGAGGACCGCGACTGCAGGAACAGTTACTTTCCTTCTGTGGACAYTGAAATTGTAAGGGACCAGCTGTATCAGCTGGATGTTCACAAGTCCTGGGATCTGATGGGATTCATCCCAGAGTACTGAAGGAGCTAGTGGATGTTACAGCAGGACCCCTCTCAATCATCTACCAAAGGTCTTGGGAGTCTGGGGAGGCCCCTGCTGACTGGAAGCTAGCCAATGTTATTCCAATTTACAAGGAGGACATGAGGGAAGACCCAGGGAACTACAGACCTGTTAGTCTAACCTCAGTTCCTGGAAAAATTAYGGAGAAGATTATACTGGGTACTAYTGAAAGGCATTTAAAGAATAATACAATCATCAGGCACAGTCAACATGGGTTCACAAAGGGAAAGTCCTGTTTAACTAATTTGATATCCTTCTATGATAAGGTCACCCACCTACTGGATGAGGGGAAGGCGGTGGATGTAGTTTCTCTGGATTTTTGTAAGGCTTTTGGTACTGTYCCTSACAGCATCYTTCTGGACAAGTTTTCCAACTGTGAGATGAGCAGGTTCACAGTGCGCTGCGTGAAGAACTGGCAGAACGACAGAGCTCAAAGRGTTGTAGTAAATGGGGCCACATCTGGCTGGCAACCAGTCACCAGTGGTGTTCCTCAGGGCTCAATCTTAGGGCCAGTTCTGTTCAATATATTTATCAACAATCTGGATGCAGTAGTTGAATGCATCATGTCCTGATTTTGGCTGGGATAGAGTTAATTTTCTTCCTAGTAGCTGGTATAGTGCTGTGTTTTGGGTTTAGCATGAGAATAATGTTGATAACACACTGATGTTTTAGTTGTTGCTAAGTAGTGCTTACACTAGTCAAGGACTTTTCAGCTTCCCATGCTCTGCCAGGTGCACAAGAAGCTGGGAGGGAGCATAGCCAGGACAGCTAACTCAACTGGCCAATGGGGCATTCCATACCATATGACGTCATGCTCAGTATATAAACTAGGGGGAATTGGCTGGGGAGCAGTGACCGTTGCTCGGGGACTGGCTGGGCATCGGTCAGCAGGTGGTGAGCAATTGCATTGTGCATCACTCATTTTGTATAGTCTATCATCATCATCATCATCATCATCATCATTATTATTATTATTTTCCCTTCCTTTTCTGTTCTATTAAACTGTCTTTATCTCAATGCATGAATTTTACTTTTTTTTCTGATTCTCTCCCCCATCCCACTGGGGCCGGAGGGGAGTGAGTGAGCAGCTGTGTGGTGTTTGGCTGCCTGCTGGGTTAAACCACAACACACCATTAGCAAGTTTGCTGATGATACCAAACTGGGAGGTGCTGATGACTCTCTTGAGGGACAAGAGGCCTTGCAGAGGGATCTAGATAGATTGAAGTATTGGGCAATGATTAATGGGATGAAATTTAACAAGTCCAAATGCTGGATTCTGCACCTGGGATGGAGTAATGCTGGGCACAAGTATAAATTGGGAGAGGAGTGGCTGGAGAGCAGCCCTGCAGAAAGGGACCTGGGGGTGCTGGTCCACAGCAGGCTCAATATGAGTCAGCAGCGTGCCCTGGCAGCCAAGAGGGCAAACTGCATCCTGGGGTGCATTAAATACAGCATAACCAGCCGGTCAAAAGTGGTGGTTATCCCACTGTATTCAGCATTGGTGCTGCCTCACCTGGAGTACTGTGTGCAGTTCTGGGCCCCACAATTTAAGAAGGACGTGAAGGTCCTTGAATGCATCCAGAGGAGGGCAACAAAGCCGGTGAAAGGGCTGGAAAGCATGTCCTGTGAGGAGCAGCTAAGGACTTTGGGCTTGTCTAGTTTGGAGAAAAGGAGGCTGAGGGGTGACCTCATTGCTCTCTACAGCTTCCTGAGGAGGGGACATGGAGAGGGAGGTGCTGATCTCTTCTCCCTGGTATCCAGTGGCAGGACTTGTGGGAATAGTTCAAAGCTGTGCCAAGGGGAGGTTTAGCCTGGACATTAGGAAGTATTTCTTTACCGAGAGGGTGGTCAGATGCTGGAACAGGCTTCCTAGAGAGGTGGTCGATGCCCCATGCCTGTCAGTGTTTAAGAGGCATTTGGACAATGCCCTTAATAACATGCTTTAACTTTTGGTCAGCCCTGAATTGCTCAGGCAGTTGGATTAGGTGATCGTTGTAGGTCCCTTCCAACTGAAATATTCTGTTCTGTTCTACTCTATTCTATACCAAACACATGAGGAAAATCTAAATTTCTACCTTTAAGATTAAAGACATAAACTGCATCTGAAGAAATACTAAACCTACTGCTTATTTTCTAATCTAGAAGAAATCCTACTCAGAATTCTGCAACTTTTAATTACCCATTCACTCATATAAAAATGACCACTGCTGTGCTAAACCTGTTGAGATRTTAAAACCCAGCTGAGATCATCTCAGAGTAACATTAAATGAGATTAATAATGTTTATCATACATTTGTTTTATATAATAGATTAGATTGAAAACATTTATTACATGCCCATCACAGAAAAGCCACAATGAGTGTGTATATCTCTATTTATCTTAAATATTGCTACTGAGACTTTCTATTGCAGATATTTCACACAATATGAGAATGTTTTTCTCTCTAGTTGCACTATTGTATTTTAAAAGGTCTACTGAAGCTAGGGATTTTTTTTTTTAAGCTGACATGGGCAAGCAAAACTTTCTAAGGAATTGTGCACRGAAAAAGAGATTTAATCATTTAGATTTACTTAGATATTTAGATATTCTCTAAGCCCATATCAACAAATGCAGATAAAGCAGTCACGATTTCTGTCTCAAATAGACTTAAAAATAAATGTGTCCTATGACATCTTCACATAGTGTTACACTTGCTCAAATGAGCATGGAGCATTCATGCAACATGGTTCTTTCTTCAACATAATTTTTGACTGTTCTTAAAAATGCAGTCCCACAGTCACAGCCTAGCTCTTACTCATGGGGAGACACAAGAATGAATTAGTAGTACTGCTTTTGGAAAACAAACGTAACTTTAGTGTTGACATCCTATTTATGCCCTGTTGAGAAATAAAGTATCTGCATGTATTTTGTGTATTGAAATGATGAATTATAACCGTTAAACAAAAATGTAATGCGTTTGTTACAGCCAGTGAGTAGACAAATTGCCATTATGCTGTGCAAGTAATACTTTACAAACCCATTTGTCACACAGGAGAGGTGTCATATGCAATCTGATTCACCCTGCTTAATGTATGAAATGAAACCTTGATTTTCTTCAGCAGATATAAACCAATAACAACTAGCTTACATTCCAGAACCCGTGACAAATACTTTGTTTTCTTAAAAAAAACAAACAAACAAAAATTCAGCATCTCTTGTGAATTTGCAAGAAAAATCTAGGATTACATTGCATTTTAATTGGTGCTAAATATACTGAAAGCTTCTACATATCACACAAATCACAGCAATTACCACATTACAGTTACCAATTCAATAGAACTCACTAAACTTAAAATAAATACAGCATGATAGATCTTTTGCTGATGTGAATCAGCAAAGATTTGGTAAATTTAAGTAYAGCTACACTAATTTGTAACTGGTTTAAGTGACAGTATTTCTGTCCCCGTCAGTACAATTAAAACTCCAATTTACAGCAGCAGATGACAAGGCCATAGGTATGATTTCCAGTATACAGGGCATTTATTATGATCTTAAGATGAAGTAGGATAAGAATTTCAACAAGTGCAAGAGTATATACTTTCACACTGAAAATGACATTTAGGTAAAAATTAACTTCCGGGTTCAGGAAATGGATCTAGAAAGATCCCTTCAACAACACCCTCATGCTGGAGATGCCTACATCACCAGCAACTTCCTTGCCCTGAGTATCAACTTCTAAGTCAAAAGTGCTGTCCCCATGCAGCAGAACTCCCTGCTGCCTACTCAGGCACTGAGTTCTACCCTGAACTCTCCTGGTATTTAGAAAGAAGGACTAAATACAGACATCTGTACTATGGACTTACACATCAAACTTATTTGTCTAGATTCTTCTTTATTATCAATAAAGATAATAGAGAAAAATTGGGATCTAGAGTGAAACAGGAGATTAATCTCACTCTCTTACTAGCTCACATTCTATGTCCCTAGATAATCCAGAACAGGAAGTTAGCTCTGCATGCAATGGATGCAAACAGAAAACTTCATATGTGTTCAGCACAGTATATAGTATGGGTACTTCAGAAGAAAAAGAAAAAAAAAAGGATTTTTATAACAGATAAGTAGATAGAGTACTCATCTGTATTTGTTTTCCTTTCCAGCTTCAGCATACAAAGCATCATGTATTTCCTTCCTTCCACCTGGGCTGCAATACTACAAGCATTATGGAATCAGAAGACAAGGTGCAGTTTGATGCTACAAGGCTGAATATAGTTGCCATGTCTATAGATGTTGAGTGCTGTCTGAAAAGCCACAGGATATCCCAGACCTCTGCATGTGGCAGATATGACACAGGAACAATAGATTAGCAGCCTACCAGAAGGGCACCTGGAGAATGAAAAACAACAGTAGATGCCAATGTCTGTGTAGATATAGTTGTCCTGAAGTGACTATATGTTGTGGTTTAACCCGGCAGGCAGCCAAACACCACACAGCCGCTCGCTCACTCCCCCCTCCCCACAGTGGGATGGGGGAGAGAATTGGAAAAAAAAAGTAAAAGTGGTGGATTGAGATAAAGACAGTTTAATAAAACAGAAAAGGAAGGGAAAATAATAATAATAATAATAATAATAATAATAATAATAGAATATACAAAATGAGTGATGCACAATGCAATTGCTCACCACCTGCTGAGCGATACCCAAGCAGCGATTGCTACTTCCTGGACCACGCCTCCTCTTTATATATTGAGCATGATGTCATAT
>JAYKAV010002855.1:3528488-3539010 GCA_035582835.1 Phoebastria nigripes | reverse complement strand
TGTCAACCAGCACCCCCAGGTCCTTTTCCGACAGGCAGCTTTCCAGCCACTCTTCCCCCAGCCTGTAGCATTGCATGGGGTTGTTGTGACCCAAGTGCAGGACCCGGCACTTGGCCTTGTTGAACCTCATGCAGTTGGCCTCAGCCCATCGATCCAGCCTGTACTTCTTTTTTACCATAAAAAAGCTGCCAGAACTACTCATGAATATTCATATATCAGTGACTATTGTCCATCAATTTGGGTCAGAGATGAAGTAAGAGAAGACTAACCACCAYGTCAGTAGCCTTAAGTGAGAACAACAAAAACTGTACATAGATTACAGCCCTTGAGCAAATGCAGTAACAGAAACAAATAACATTGTAAATAAAAGATATCTATTCTAAAAAATCATGCCTGCCCCTGCGTCCTATTGACATGAATGAGAGCTTTGGCATTGAGCTCTAGAGAGGCATAATCCTTGTGATGTTAGCAAGTCATCTAAACCAATGTCTTTTGGAGACTGCTAAGCAATGGTCTAGGAGCCATGCAGGAACTCAGTAGATTTTATGTTATAAGAAATACAAAAGAGACTTTATGTGTACATGTATATATGTATTCATATATATCTTAGCCCTCCCAACTTAGCTGCAACCTCAGCTCTGTGGAGATTTAGAAAGAAGAGCTAAATATGGTTATCTCGATCTCAAGTTTTCACGCCAAGCCTATTTGTCTAAGCATATCTTTATAGTCAATATACAGAAACCGGTATCTAGACTAGCACTGAGTAGATATTTTAGCTGATAAACCTTATCTAAGGATTCTAGTTATGCCTTTGGAGAGCTCAGTGCAGCAGGCTTGCTCTGTGTTAAGTGAGAGAGAGAGTAATAAAAGTGATCAGAAAACCCCACCAGTTTAAGAAAATTATGATTTAGAAGTCCTGTCTATATAACAGCTTGGAACAGGTCAGGGTAATAACCACACAGAAGCCAGAAAGAAAGAATTACCTGTGCATAAAGAAAGGTCATTCTGTCATTACTTGTCCATAGGAAAGTTCCTGTGAATGTGTGAACAGGGAGGAAAAGAAATGTCACTGTAAATAGTTTGGGATGCAAAGAGTTCAGAACAGGAACTGAAAAATCACCTTTGAAGGCCATTATCTAAAATTATCATGAATCAGGATGCTGGCATTCTGGAGCATACCGTGAGTTTACAAATTCCCCACCCCCACCAACCCACGCCCACTTTTTTACAGAAGTTCCCAGCAATTTTGTGTTCTCATCACCTGATTTCTGGCATCCTTAATGGATGTAAAAACAAAAAAACCAATAGCAAAATATATGATGGGAGCTATGTGGCAGAGTCAAAATCTTTGGTGGTCCTGTTCTCCTTCCTGTAGCAGATGATGGCAAATAGAAATTAATCTCTTGTTGGTAGTTTTGTGGTTTGATACTTCAAGTGTGACTTTCATCTTTGACCTTAAGTTTCCTTTCTGACTTTATAAAAAACCTAACTTTTTCAAGTGTTTTAATTCTTCTTCCATTCCTTTCTGTATAACAAGAAATTCCTCACAGATTACTTRGACACAAACTTCAGGAAGGCATTCAGTGCTCTGTAAGACAGGCAAATTCATTCAGTTGTAGGAATTCATTGAAACAATCTTTCATCTGCTTTTCTTGTCCCGAAATGAATTTCTTCCTATAAACAGGATTAACTCCTCACTCTTGGCACTTTATTATATATCAATATATATTGGTGGCCTGATAAGCCCCCCTTTCCTCTCCCATCACTCATTTGTCATTAAGAAGGTTAAAAAAAAAAAAARAAAGAAAGAAAAAAAGAAGAGCTACAAACTTTGGGGTAATTTTTTCTAAGTTCTAAGTTTTCCAGAGTTCTCTCTCTGATCCAGGACAGGTAGTTTTACTCTGTGCAAAACTGAATAAACATATAAAGATTAAAGCATGTCATTTTGGCCTTTAACCTGTTCTTCTTGCCCCTTTAAAAAGGAAATGTTCATTGGCAGCAGATGCACCACAGATAACTTGGTCTTCAGTAGGACCTCAATTCATTAACTTTTTAACACTGATACTGACACAAAAAGAAGTCATAAATAATGTTATGTTACATTTTCATTAGTTCTTATTTTGGTTTCTCTAAAGAGACTTGAAAAATATATCAAGACTGTAAGAGGAGTTTACTTTGCCAAAGTCAGCAGCTCTCTTGGGTTCCTGTTCTCTTTTTAGCACCACTGTGGAGGTCCAAATTGAAATGCCAACACCAATGAGCCAGAGCAGTTGTCTTGAATTCTCAACCCTTTGTTCACAGCAGATGCCTTCAAGGCAGACCTTCTCTCTTCAGTTCTGACTGGAATAAAGAAGTGTCTATCTTGAGTAATACCAAACCTGATACAATGTTATTTTATTTTTAATAAAAAAATACAATGCCCGTTTCCCCCCCAAAAATAGGAATTTCAAAGTATGAAGTCAATATCAAGTTAAAAGTGCAGTTAAATCTGTATTGTGCTATACACATTCAAACTTTTCTGACTTATACTGATGGCATAATACAGTACAAAATCTATCTCTTTTCAGTGCATTAATAAAGAAAAATTTTATGTTGGGGGGGGCTTAAATATCATGGAAAACATGGTCTCTACACCACATTATTAACCTGAGGTGCTAGATTCTGTTTCCTCCCCGAAGTTTTGACCAACATTTTAGAAATGACCTGAGCATTACATTCCTCTCTGAGTACAGTTCAGTTTGTTCCTATCATAAAGTTGAAAGGTGATTCAGCTGTGCTTTTTTTTCTAAATCATCTAATAAAAATAACTACAAAAATTCAGTTACAATAACTACACATAACAAACCTGGGTGCCTTTAAACTGCAGTCTACAAAACTAATTAATGTTTATTTTCAAGGGTAAAAATCCTGACTCTAAAAAACACATAGTTAAAAAAAAAAAAAGCCTCATCAAGGTAAAATGGAATTATACATAAATTCCACCTTCTTTACATTCAATAATTACAGAGCAGCAGATGTTCACATGTTAATGAACAAACAAACCTGCAGGTGAGGCAAATGGATCCTTACCATCTTACATTTTTAGGGACTATGGAACTGATTAACTCTAAATAGAAAAAGAATAACAATAATACCATGTAATTTTAAAGACAGACAGATAGCAATTTTCTGATTACTAAGAACACTGATGCATACGATATATTTACTGAACACCCCTTATATACTTACCACCACTTAAATTCTTATAGTTTATACTTGGGAAAAGGCACAATATTAGAATCATAGAAGGCTTTGTTCAGCTTCCATGGAAMTGTAAAAAGGAAGATTTGTTGCAGGAAATTCAAGGTAAATAAAGTAAATCCTAGGAATATTTGCTAGTTTCGAGTTGTAGGAGAGTTAGTACACAAAGCGTGAGAAGAATAACTAATAAGAATAGTTCCTGTCTGGCAGAAAGGAACGGTAAGGTGCAGAACAGAACAGCAAAAGTAAATGCATAGCTGCTTTAGAGGTGAATTAAATTGAYACAAAGTAATGATTAGACAAGAAGCTTGGACCCTTTTCCTACTTTCACAGACATGTGCATAATGTAATCCCTTCATAAATACAACAAAGTCCCTTTTTAGAACCAGTTTTAGGCTAGGTGTAAACTACTTAATAATATTTGTGGAAAGCAATCATGTTCTTCCTCAAGCTTTCTTTTACCAAGCCAAAGAAACAACATCTTTTTAGGTACTCCTGTAATATAGGCTCTATATGTCCTAGTAACCTCTTCTGAATCTAGTCATGTTTAACCACTTTTATCAAAATGAATGACCAGATCTGTAAATATTATTCCAGATAATGTCTTATTCTTGCCTAGTGACATGGTAGTAATATTCTGATAACCAAAAAAAGAAAGGTAATTTTCTAACTGCTAGCTTTTTATAAGAATGCATGAAAAGTTTTCAGTGACTTCCCAGATGTTGGTGTGGAATAATCCAAATTATTTCTACTAATTTTCATATGCAACAGATTAAAGAACATAAACATAGTGGAACCAAACAACAGTTAAAACATAATTGGAAACACAAATAACATTAAAGACAAATAACATGAGTAACAGGAAAACATGTTTTCAAATGTAGTTTTTTTTCTGTAATACAAACACTCTAAAAGAAAGTTTACAGTAGTATTCTGACTGGACATCCTGAACATCTTTCCATCAATCCTCCCTTCATAACCTGCTTCACTCTCAACCAGCTTTAAGTGAAAAGTCAAGGAAGTAAAAAGAAGTGCTATTTAATTTTTACCCGAAAAAATAAAGAATGTCATAGATTTTCAAGAACATTGCTGAGTAATCAAAAAAAAAAAAAAACAACCCAACCACACTTTTATAAAACTCAATCTTAACAAAACTCATGCCAATGTCAGTAAAAAGTAACAGAAGAGAAACAATTTCTTCATTCTGCTTGCAACCATTTAATGTGCACATTTATATCTTAAGGCAGACAGGTATTTTGTGGAAAGCATTTGGAGGAAGCACGATCTGGGAGAGCTCTCATTTGRTGCTGGATGCCAAACAGCACATAGGGATGAAATGGGGGCTGGACTATGACTAGTTTTGCCCTGATAGCAAACACCTGAGTTACCTTCACTCAGACAACCACCATGTTTTCTGTTAGTCAACAATTTTGCTATATCGTTTGGAAAATATTTTTTATATCAAAGATGTATAACTTCACTGATGTCTTCATTTCTGATCTTTCTTTAGCAATAAATACCAGATTCTGGTTTTAATTTCATCTTTCACTGGATGAAAATTAGCCCCTTTTCCAAATGCCAAAATGTTCTAAGTCTGTTGTTTGTTAAAAGTTGAAAACCCAGCCTTGGGGAAAAAAAAAAAARRAAAAAAAAAAAAAAAAGTCCTAAACTTCTTTCTCTCTTTGTTTTTTCCCTAATGACAAGAACATGTGTTTCCCACCTTCTGACTGATTTTCCTAGCTCCCTCTCACAGGACAGTCCTGGAACTAATTCCAACCTCCCTGAAGCAATAGCCCATCTTTCCCACCTGCTGCAGCATTTTTTGCCATGAGCAACAGTTCTCAAACCTTTCAGTCTATAATTGCCTTCTCTGTACTATTTACTCTTTAATACATAAAAAAACCTTAATTAATTTTTGCAAACAAAAAAAGTATAGCATACCTACCAGGATATTGTAACCATTTCTTTTTTTTTTTATTTATTTATTGTAACCAATTCTACCTGCATGGGTTTTCTGAAGGGTGGTGAAMGGAGATTTACAGAGGGTATGTGCCTTACATCATAAGGCAGCTCAGTCAGGAACCGAACTGCAATGTAAATTTAAAACCAAAACTCTAGTACTAACAGTGCTGACTTGTCAAGTAAACAATATTACCACAGACAGTGAAGAAATAGTAAATGCTCAACTCCTGTAAAGTCTGAAAGTCACAAGAAAGACACTAAGAATTTAGGAAAGTGAAATAAAACCATTTAAATCCCATTATAGAAATTTTGATAAGAGGTTCTTCAGGCTTACTTTGAGGAATTTGAGAATAAAACATGCAATAAAGGTTCATGGACATAAAAAACGGTATTCCTATATTCACCTTCCAGGACACTTCAATAGCTTTACCTCTCACAGTACTCACCAGATCTTTCTTCTAGGTACTACCCCAACCCAGTTCTATGTTTAAAATGCGTTGCAGTTTTGTGATCCCTGTCCCCAGATTGTTCTGCCCCAATCAGTCTCAAGTCATCCTAGCCCTGAATCCTCCTCCCCGCTTTCTTGGTGCRCTATCCAACTGACTCCCTAGCAGGTCTCTCCACAGAGAGAATTAGTGCATTTTTCCCTGACTCTACAGAGAGTGACTTTATTCTTTACTTCTGCTCTTCATCCATTTCAGGCTATGCCCTCCAGTGCGCTCAGCCAGAGAGCTCCTCTACCCAGCACTGAGCAACAGGGCAGGAGCCTCTCCAGACATTGCTGCTGGACCCCCTGCACCCATGCCTTCCAACCAAGTGGTACCTCTACTGTTAACAAATCTATGTCACCCACCAGTAGTGAATCCTAATCCATTAATAAAAAGTTAATTGTTATGAATTAAGTGCCCAAAAGTCAGGAAGCCAGTTCTCACTTACATTAGACTCAGACTTTCCACAGTTACGTTAATTTAATTGCCTTACGCAGACATAAGAATAGTTGTGAAATATTCTCTACTGACCTAGGTTATCTGGAATACTATTTACTGGGATGAGATTGTGATCTCTTTTCTTCTTTCATTTGGAAAAAATAGACAAGAAAATCCAAAAAGAATGGTTCTCACCCAAAATAGTTATAATCCAGTGGCTGGAGAGAATTGGCATGCAATATGCAGGCTCTTGTCTCTCTGGCCGGGGATTAGTCTCTTTCTAAATTACTTCTTGAGGGAGAAGGCTAGTGGAAAAGAGATTGTATCTGTCCTTACAACCATAGTCTGCATTCGCTAACCAAAGCTAGAATCCAAGCCTGTGTCTCTACTTTCTCAGGTGAAGGCTTTAACTACCAGGCAATTTCCCACTCCAATGTAATTCTGCCTCTCCTGCCTGTCTTGGATCTGAGAAAGCTTCCTGATTAAGATGTTATCAAACCAATATAATTCTGCAACTGTTCAGATAAATTTGTACCTACATTTTATAATGGCAAAATGAAAACCAAGATATTCTTACACCTTTCTGCTAACCAATAAACAGAAACCCTATGGTAGTGTCTATATGAGCTCCACCAAATACTAAATAATAAACGAGCTCTCATCCTGGCCGTATTAATTTTAAATACAGATATTGTTACCCTTGGAAAAAGCATATAGTCTCTCCATCTTTCCCAGTTGTGTAATAGAGGTACATTGTTAGCATTCTTTAATAACTTTAGTGGATTATATACAAGGAAAAAGATAAGCTTTATTATAAAATCTGAGAGATAAAATATATAACTCAGTGTAGCAGTGTTAATATTGGTCTGGTAACCATAATTGTTTATCTAACTTCATGATTAGAATCTTAAGTTCCATTGACTTTTCTATTTTTCTTTTACTGTTAAATAAGGAATTTGCATAACGAAGCACAAATTCTACCAATTCCTGAACTTGCCAATGAGCAAGGCTTTTTTTTTTTTTCCCCTCAAACAAAAAATATCTCTAAGCAACACAAATTTATCTTTTTAATAGTCCTGTTACTTTTTTTATTACCTTAAGGCTACTCAGGTGTCTGCATCCTTTTAAGTCTAGGAAGAGATGGCTACCTGAACTGAAATAGGCATGTGTTTAATTAGCTTACTTTGACAACTGAAACCTTTCAGATGGTGACTGAGATGGACAGGAACCTCCTGTACTAACCCTTTGACCAGAAATAGCACACATTTAAATGGCCAAATAGATGAAGTCCCACAGTGACGAAGAACAACAGCTTGAATTTCTTTACAATGTAATAGTGTTGGAATTACACATGAAAGCAGAAGCCCTCACTGTATTCCTATTTTGACTAATTTATTGCAATGAAWTAAGATTTTTTTTTAATTCATAGACATATAAAAAGAATTTAGAAGTACTTTAACTTATGATCTTATAAGTTACAATACATTGAAGTGTTTTACATCAAGCATCTAATACATACTTTATGAATCAAGATATAATTCCAGTGTTCTTCTCATGAACAGAAAATGTAGAAGTCAGACTGAACTCCCCCACCTCTTTTTATTCTTTCTAGGAATAATTCTAACCAGCAGAACTAGAACTGTAACATCTAGCACAAGTAGACACAAAAAAGATGTTAGCTATAACTGAATATTTTGATGGTGCTACGTAACTTTGAACAACATTCAGCCTTAATACAATCTTGTATCTTTTCTTTTCATATTATTTTAAATACATGTGCCTCATATCTTTAAATACATGACTCATCCATGTGGCTAGTTCTCAGAAGTAGGCCATTACCATGCAAAAGATATAGGCCTGTATAACGAACTGACAAAAGCAGAGAAGAAAAAGAGCTTAAACTGAAGAGCATCACTATTTTTAATGTTTATGGTTTTTTTACTGTATTATATTTTTATTTCATCCTTTTCTCTTTCCATTAACAGTCTATAAAATAAATGCCTGATACTCTATCAGCAATATTGATTTTTTCACACCTAACCTTAATAACCTTAACAATAATATTCATTTATTTATAAGCTTAATAAAAACACTTATTCTTTATTCACTTATTATTATTTAATTATCTAGTTAGTCTGTGAGAAAAAACTTTCTGAAAAATGATAGGCCAGTTAAAGTTAGCTGATGTGTCTTATTCATATTAGACAAAATCTTACTGTGCAAGTTGTCACACTCCTATCTAGTGAAACAACTTGCAGTACTATCTGTGGGATTAGATATATTGCTCTTACCACTTCTGGAAGACCCGGTGGGATATTTGGGGAAAAATAAGTACCTCTGAATTGGAACTAAAACAGGCAACAGTTAGCTCTCAGGCTTCAGCATCTTGCCCAGAGTTTCAGTGACACACTTATGTGCACTTGAAGTTGCATCCTTGAAACTTCCTCTGAAGTTACACTTGTGAGTCACTTCTGTTGGAAACTTGGGAGTGAAGGAAAACCTGTATGAGTAGGAGAGTACATCCTCAAGTACGTCTGGAGGAAACAATAACTCTTCCTCCTTTTGCACAGAGTGTTAAGAGATGAGAGCATTCACCCTTTCCTGGGCTGAGTGGAAGCCTGCAGCCCCTTCCTTCCTTCCTTGCCCTCCTGAGAGGCGTGTTTGGTGAGACAGACAATAGGGGTTTAAACCTTGTCAGCTATTCCTGGTCAAAGGGCTTTGTTCCAAATGATTAGGGAGGGTCAAACAACATTTCAGCCATTACCAAGGGGTGCCAGGCCAAGAGCGCAGTTAATTGAGGCAGTAGCCTGGGCAGAAGGGCACACAGAAGTGGGGCCAGAAGCTCTGCTGCGGGCAATGCACACAGGCTCTGCAGTGACACACCACAGGCACAGTCCTTGTCACCAGCCCTGCAKCAACTACCCCTGGAATGGCTGAGCCTCGAGCCAGAGCGAGCTCCTGAGGGAGGATGCAGCTCTGCAGCTCCAGCCTGTGGGGTGTCTGGTGCCTCTTCCTGAGGCAGAGGGTTTCCTTGTCCACAGGAGGTGTGTACTGGGGGACCCTCTGTGTCACCAAAGAAAGGAGTTGCGGGCTGAGGTCAGGAGGCTGTGTGATGCCAGAGATGACAAAAAGGAGAGTGACCCAAGCTTTTCTGAGATCCTGAGGGTACAAGAGCCTGAGTCCCACAGCTGTACCAAAGGAGGGGCAGGTAAGGTCTGTGCCTGTTGGGTTGGGAAATGAGAGTAAAGGCTGGAAGCTCGTGACTTCTGGCACCAGGAAGACAGCTCCTGTTCCACCTGCAGATCTGCAGCTGCTGAATAGGTTTAGTGCCCTGGTAGCAGGCAAGGAGCTGGGAGCTGTGAGCTGTGAGCTGTGTCCAATGTGTCCAATGAAGAACCAAAGTCAACTGACACAGCTCCACAGCAGCACCAAAAGGAAGCAGTGAGTGGCACCAGAGGGCAAATGCCTGCTGTGGAGGATGGATGTTCCCATCTGCTGACCTGTCAGGCAGTGTGGCTGCTTGACAGGGGCTTGGATATTGGACATTGTGGAGAGACCACCAATGCTTGTCCATCCCTTGTACTATTATTGCCCCTGCTGCTCTTCCATGTGGGGAACAATATGGCTAGTGGCGGCCTGGATCATACTTAGCTACGTAGCTGTGGAGCCAGGGGTAAAGGGTGCAGGGGACAGGTGGTTTTCTTCTTGATCCTGCCAGCAAGGGGGTAGTACTTGAAGAGGAGTGGATGTATTGTGCAAGTCAACAACTGGTAGGTTCAGCTGGTGTCAACTACAGTGATTTGACTATTATGACAATTGGACCCTCTCTGAGGATCAAGGTCTGTTAGGAAAAGACTGGATGCATCTAAACAAGTAGGGCAAAAACACCTTTGTCAACAGGCTGGCCAACCTGTTGTAGAGAGCTTTAGACTAGGAACAATATGGGAGGGAGATAATGACCCACGATCCAGAGGGAATGGGTAGACCCAGTGGGCCAGCAAATGCAGTCTGATGCGGACAGGAGAGACCTTGTAATCAACAGAACAGAAGAGAAGGGACCCACCTCAAGAGTGTGTATACAGATAAGGAAGTGCCAAGAGACCAGCATAACTGGGAAAGCTCTCATACCTCTTCTGGGAAACCATCATGACTGGGTACCTTTCTTAAGTGCAGTACACTAATGCCTACAGCATGGGGAACCAACAGGAAGAATTAGAGGTATAGAATCATAGAATCATTAAGGTTGGAAAAGACCTCTAAGATCGTCGAGTCCAACTGTCAACCCAACACCACCATGCCCACTAAACCATGTCCCTAAGCGCCTCATCTACACGTCTTTTAAATACTTCCAGGGATGGTGACTCAACCACTTCCCTGGGCAGCCTGTTCCAATG
>JAYKAV010002855.1:3498604-3528057 GCA_035582835.1 Phoebastria nigripes | reverse complement strand
GGCCAGGATGCCGTTGGCCTTCTTGGCCACCTGGGCACACTGCCGGCTCATATTCAGCCGGCTGTCAACCAGMACCCCCAGGTCCTTTTCCGCCAGGCAGTTTTCCAGCCACTCTTCCCCMAGCCTGTAGCGTTGCATGGGGTTGTATGTGTGTGGTTGCAGGGCTACAGCCTCATTGGGATGAGGGAGACATGGAAGGACAGCTCACATGACTGGATTGCTGGCATGGATAGATACAGACTCTTTGGGAAGGATGGGCCAGGATGACAAGGAGGGAAAGTTGTCGTTTCTGTGAGAAAGTGGCGAGGGTGCATGGAGCTTTGCTGAAGGAAGGGTAATGAGCCAACTGAAAGCTTGTTGATCAGTGTTAGTGGGCAGACCAACATGGGTTACATGCACCATATGTCTGTTACCAGACCTTTTGATCAGGAAGAAGTAGATGAGGACTTCTTCACACAACTGGAAGAAGCCTCAAGTTCACAGGCCCTGGTCCTCATGGGGGACTTGAAATATCCCAACACCACAGAAGGACACAGGAAATTCAGGAGTTATCTGGGCCTTAATGAGACCACATCTGGAGTGATGTGTCCAGTTCTGGGCTCCCTGGTACAAGAGAGACATGGACACACTGGAGCAAGTCCAGCAAAGGGCCACAAAGATCATTAAGGGACTGGAGCATCTGACATAGGAGGAGAGGTTGAGAGAGGTGAAGCTGTTCAGCCTGGAGAAGAGAAGGCTCAGGGGGATCTTAACCACACTGACATTTATACCCCTTCAGTATAAATATCCAAAGTGGGGGGGCAAAGGAGACGGAGCCAGGCTCTTTTCAGTGGTGCCTAGTGAAAGGACAAGAGATGATGGGTGCAAATTGGAACACAGGAAATTCTGTCCGAGCGTAAAAAAAACACTTTTTTTTACTGCGAGGGTGATCAAACAATGAGTTTGATTGAACCGGATAGTGCAGAGGGATTGTAGAGTCTCTATCATTGGAGATACTCAAAACCCAACRGGACGCAGTCCTGGGCAACCTGCTCTAGCTGACTCTGCTGTGAACATAGGGCTGGGCTAGATGATCTCTAGAAGTGCTTTCCAGCCTCAGCCATCCCGTGATTCTGCCAGTCTGACCTAGCTTACTGAGGGGTCAGATGTGCCTGCCCACTGGAAACACAAGAAAGAAATGTCACCCTGTAGCCAGGAATGGAGGATACCTTCCCCACAGTAGTATGCTTTTGGATCATTCAGCTATGTCATGAAACCTCAGATTAAAAAATGAAGCCAGGGTCCCTAGGGCATACAAATAGCTAACTGAGAATGGTAGACTCCTGCAAAAGTTTGTGGGTGTGCATATTTCCCAGAACACTCTGGAGAACATGAGATATGAAAGAGACATAGACATGAGAGGTTCAATGCAGGCAACACAAAAACTTTAAGTTGCAAAAGTAAGGAGATGATGATAGAAATTTGTCTTAGACATAATTAGTTTGAGGACAGAAAAGATGGCAGAGGGACAGATGGTATGAACTGAAAGGAGGGGAAAAGTGATGAGGAAGAGTTACCACTCTTGGAAATGTTTACAAAGTTAGTAACTAAAGGTGTAATAAAAACTGAGCTTACCATAAGAGCTTCCTGCCACTGACCAGCAGAGAGGATAATAAGGTGGCAAAACACAAGTATGAAGGTGGAAAACCATTACTGAATGGGAATGAAGGAAGTAATGTAGGATGTYAATGGGCATCTGTCCTGGTTTCGGCTGGGATAGAGTTAATTTTCTTCCTAATAGTTGGTATAGTGCTGTGGTTTGGATTTAGTATGAGAATAATGTTGATAACACACTGATGTTTTAGTTGTTGCTAAGTAGTGCTTACACTGGTCAAGGACTTTTCAGCTTCCCATGATTTGCCAGGTGCACAAGAAGCTGGGAGGGAGCATAGCCAGGACAGCTGACCTAAACTGGGCAACAGGGTATTCCACACCATATGACATCAGTATATAAACTGGGGGARTTGGCTGGGGGGGCAGCGATTGCTGCTCAGGGACTGGCTGGGCGTCGGTCAATGGGCAGTGAGTGGTTGCATCACTTGGGTTTTTCTTTTCTGGGTTTTGTTTCTCTCTCTCTATCTCATAATTTTCCTCTTCTTTACAATTTATTATTATTATTATTAATAATAATTTTTTTTCAAGTATTAAAGTGTTCTTATCTCAACCCATGAGTTTTCTTACTTCTGCTCTTCCGATTCTTTCCCCCATCCCACTGAAGTGGGGGTGGGGGAGTGAGCGAGCAGCTGCGTGGTGCTTAGTTGCCAGCTGGGGTTAAACCATGACAGCATCAGAAGCGGGGTTTGGTCAATAGTATCAACAGAGAGGATCAAGAAAATAATACTAGAGAACAGGGATCTGAGGTAACATGGAAAAAGCAGTATGAAAATTTCAATAGTTTCATGGAGCAGAGATAATAGAAACAGGTGGAAAAGAGATAGAGTAGTGGTCCATGAATGATGGCTTATTCTGAAATGTTGCTAAACACGGACATGTTATTATTTTCTAGGATAGTAGTTTACTTACCAGAGAGTAGTGTTCAAGCTGGATAAGCTATTCACATTTAGACAGATGGCTTTATCAATGTCTGTTCACATTTCATAACCAATGTACCAATATTAGCTAACATTGTGTACAGATGCATGGAAAGATGGACTAACTACACTTACCAATAATGCTGACAACCATTCTCTGAACATTAGAGTATCACTGCTATCAGTTTCAGGAAAATATGCACTAAATAAATATGACTATAAACTAAATACTGCAAGAATTAAAAACTGGCCACCAAGTTTACATAAAATAAATGTAAACTTTTTGCTAGGAAATCTCCATGGGAATCCATTTTCATTCACTACTTCTCTGTGTACGCACTGAAGCATTTCATTTTCCCAGTGGGTAAACTAATTAAAATCACAGAATAATACCAATTCTTGAGCATGGAACTGTAATAACTTACTATGCAAAAAAAAAAAATATTGATACACATTGCTTTAAACAAAGGATGCCAAAAAGAAATAAGAAAGCTGAGGACACACAGGTCTTCTGTTTTGCAGATACCATAGAGATGTATCCTTATAATACCTTTTTGTCCCTTCTCTTGAAAACAATCTCATGACATAAATATCAAAAAGGACCATGTATAAAGATCACCCCATTCAGACAGGCAGTATGGAAAATCAATTTACAACTAAAGAAATAAAAATTATAATTACTAGATGGGTCTTTTAGAGGAAGCATTTGGATTATCCACAGACAATTCTCTTCTACAGTTCATTCATCACCTGTTCAAATGTCCAGAAAATTTATGTGATAAATTATGAATGTACTCTGACCTTGTGTTATATATAGGTGATACAGATCTTTCAGTTATTTTGTAACAGAAGTGCTCTAAATCTGAAAATATTTTGCAAATAAAAGAGTCAACAGAGGAGGAGATTTTGTTTATCTAGAAGGTTATTTTATTTCATATTTTATTAAAATGAGATTTTTACCTTTTATTTCAAAATTACAGTTAGAACGCTAAGAATTAGAGCTGTTAGTGTTAATTCTCAGAAGTGTGATGCTCAGGCTCTGTGGGAGGCAACACAGAAAGTAGTCTTTCAAGTGGATTAACAGATGACAGAGAAAGCAACAGTATATACAAACACAGACTAGCAGAGAGGTTTGGAAAGAGTTAGGGTAAATATGTGTACACTGTGAAATTAGGTGATAGCACTTAAACACCAATTTACCTGATAGCAGTTTGCATTTCTGCAAGTTCTTCATGATGGAGACTAYAATCAAGGTCCTAAATTCATCAGGCTTAATTTTACATTTCTGAAGTGGCAAAGAGGGCACTTTTAAGAAGACGTTATCACTTGAACAGCTTTTTTCYGCCCTTACTGCTGTTAACCATTGTCTCTCACTGAGACACTATCACCTATTTAATCAGCATAGAATTTACCTTGAGTCCATAACAAGACCATTTACTTTCCATTTGGTTACTCTCTGAGCACTCAGATGGGACCTAAATGTCCATAGACCTTGTACTTGCCCTTTGAAAAGGATTAATTCACTGTCAAGGAAAAATAAAGATGCCCATTAGACAACCCTCTAGTATTAGAAGATATTCTTCCTGAAATCATTACACAGGGGTGAGCTGTTTGTATAGCCACAGCAGAAGAGTTTTCCTAGCATTGATCCATTATAGGTTACTGTGAAACTGTTTATGTCAGTGCATGTAGCTTTAGATGCTCCCATAGCCTTAGAAAGTGTCATGTCCTAAAACACACAGGGATATTAGCAAAAGTAATTCTCCAGTCCTACATTTTGTTCTGTCTAGGTGGACCTTTGTAACAGCACCGATTTCCACAGATGTTAGTAGTACTCTGCAAGTAATATGGAATCAAAAGATTGGTAGATATAATTATTTGGAAATTTAAGTACTTCAAAGCCATAACGCTTTATTCTTGGAGACATAATAGAAAAACAAAGGGTATGGAGGCTCCATTTGACCCCTTTCATGTTTATTATTACTAATACTGGAGTCCTTTGACTCTTATTCCAGAGAACAAAAAGCTTTTCCGTTGTTGCTTTCTATATCTCATACTATTTGAAGTGCCATAAGGGAAATCAAATGCAACTAGCCTAGCACTTGAAATGTAAATAGAGTGTAACAGATCAAATTTATTTCACTGTAATCCAGTAGGACAGGAAACGAAGGTAAGAATAATACAGGGAATTTATACATGTAGAATGTGTTTACCCCAACCTAAATACAGCTAGAACTTTAGCATACCTATCTACGAGAAAAGATCACCCCATACTGACCACATGCAGCTYGTGTACAGGATGTGTATCTCCAGTAGATCCAGCATCTCTTGCATGGTATCTCTTCCAGGATCACTATTTTAGTGTTGATTCTAAGATATAGRGACATCTGACATGTCCTGTGCCAGCCTGTGAAGATGACTTAGAAACCTCAGGATATCCAACAAGGGACTAGGTACCACCTCAGGGTGATATCCTTTGTTATCAAAGGATAGAAATAGGCATTCCTCATTGTAAGGGATGTAAGGGGACACTGCAGCAGGGAGAGTGGATGGAATCTTAGACAACTCATTTCACCATTGATTATAGAAAAAGAACATAGCATGGGCTCAGATGTGGATGCCTACATTATAGATATCTGAGTTTGGCTGATAAAATTGCAAACCATATACTTTGCTGTAACAAGATCATGGCCACTAGATCAAGAGGAATTGTTTTCTCCCTCTGCTGGGCACTGGTGAGGCTACACCAGTAGACTGTGTTCAGTTTTGAGCTCTCCTGTTCAAGAAAGATGTAGATAAACCGGAGATTGCCCAGAGGAAATTACTAGGGTGTTCGCAGTCTAGCTGGCATCACCTAAGAGGGGAGGCCAAGAAAGCTGGGCTTGTTTAGTCTGGCAAAGAGGAGGCTAAACTGTGGTCTAGCACAGGCCTGCAGTTATTTGAAGGGCAGTTGCAAAGTTATGGAGCTAAACCTTTCTGGTTAGTGCAAGGGGTACTAATAGAAGGAGCAACAGCTGCAGATTGCAGCTTGGGAGGGTCAGGTGAACATCAGGAAAGAAAATTCACTGGGCACTGTGCAGGACTGGAATGGCTTGCTCAGAGGGGCTATGAAACCTCCCTTCTTGGAAGCCTTCAAGAGTAGAGTAGACCAAGCCACACTGAATGAACTGATCTACTCTTGGCTACAGTCCTGCTTCAATCAGAGCATTGGGATAATAATGTCTGGAGAACCCCTCCAGACAACATTTCCACAATTCTGTGAGGTTTAAAACAGTACATATTAATGTTGGATAAGCTGAAATAAAATTTATTGATTTATATTTTGTGTTCAATCTTAATGGTGAAATCCTGGCCTCATAGGATATCAGTGGGAATTTGTCCCTAACTGTTGTGGGGCTGAGGCGATGTTATTTGTTACTGAGGAAGAGCAGAATCATGCTTCGATTTATGTTATGGAAAAGACAAACTCAGAGAAAAAATGGAAACCTTAATAATGGTCATCTTTCCTTTCTCAGTCATACTTTAATAAATGTCAGAGACAGGTATTACACAATCTAAGAAATAAAACAAGTTAGTAGATTTGTTTGACATAAGTATCAATTCAGCACCTAATCACTATTCAAATATTCCATTTTATGAATCTAATAGTTGATCTGCTCTTGCATACTGTGTGTGTTGGAAGGATGATTTTTCCAACTAAATAAAGGACAGATAAGTAAGTCTATTTTCTGTTCTCTGTTCTAACACAATTAAAAATAACTAATACTGTAAATCCCAGCTTAAAAAAATCCCATAAGTTTATGCATATTAACAGCATTATTCATTTAGTACCCAGAAAGTGCATGTTTAACTTCCAACTAAAAATACTGAAAGAATCATCCCCTGAAAATTATCTAAATATAGATCACTTCATTACCTGTAAATCAGTCTCAAAAAGGATGCAGCATGTGAAATGCTAAATGAGAACCGACTGGTTAAGTGCTGTGCCTTTCGCAATCAGAAGGAATAACAATTACAGCACCAACTGCTAATCCTAAGAAATCAAAACACAGTTAGGCAGCCACTAAATTCTATTATAAAGTGTAATTATTATTATTAGACTTCTTTCAGAAAATGAAGGGATGGAAACATTATGCAAGTACTTAACCTTTTTTAGTAGCTAGGGCATTGTTCTTTACTCTGCTACTAAATATACTCATCTTTARAAAGAAAAAACCCTCTAAGTTCTGAAAACACTAGCTGGTTCTTCTCTTTAACGTTTAATCAGAAATACTGAGATATTCTAATTTTTTTCCTGAAGTGGATTAGATTGAAAATGAAGATATGTTAAGCAGACAGAACGTGTAATAATGCTTTGTAATTGGCACAATCTAGAGCTAAATGTATTACACTACTGATGTATGTATTTCTCATGTGGTTTTTTTTTTTTTTCAAATACCTTTTTTTTTTTCTTTTAAAAACCCCTTAAAATTTTTTTTTTTTTTTTTATAAAAAAATTTTTTCAATTTTTTTTTTTTTTTTAACTCCATATAGGAAATTAAATAGGTTTATATATAAATGAATGGATGCTACAGCTATAAATCCTGCCCTGGGAGTCAGGCATACCTCTTTTCCTGCTTAAGGAGTATTGATTCCTGTGATTCCTTGCATATCGCAACAGTTTTATTTCCTAGCCATTTATCTATTCAGCAAGTTATCTGTCCCCTTACCCTCTTGTTGTGGGTTAGTCCCAGCGGGCAGCTAAGCACCACACAGCCACTCGCGCACTCCCCACCAGCCCCAGTAGGATGGGGGAAAAGGAAAGAAAGAGTAAAAGCAAGAAAACTCGTGTAAGTTGAGATAAAAATTGTTTAATAAACAAAGGACAAGTGGAAGAAGAGAGAAAGAAATCAAAACAAACCAAGTGATGCAAAGGCAATCACTCACCACGTCCCATGGGTAGACAGATGCCCAGCCAGTTCCAGAGCAAAAGATGACTAACCTCCCTAAAACCCCCTCTTTTCCCTTTGTATTGCTGAGCATGATGTTATATGGCAGGGAATACCTCTTTGGGCAGTTCGAGTCACCTGCCTGTTTGTGTGCCCTCCCAACCTCTTGTGGACAACCCCCCATCCCCCATCTAYTCACTGCGGGGGCAGAGTGAGAATCAGAGAAGGCCTGGCACTGTGCAAGCACTGCTCAGCAACAATGCTGTTATCAGCATTGGTTTTGGTCACCAGTCTAAAACACAGGTCCATACAAGCTGCTGTGAAGAAAATTAACTCCATCCCAACCAAACCCAGTACACCTCTCCACACAGATAGCCGAAATGCTGTTAAAAAAAAAAAAAAAAAATTAAATTGCCATATATTTTATCTTCTGTGTTGACTGTAACAGTAATTTCTTTGAGAAATCCTACATGCTAAGAAGAAGAAATCCAGCCCCTTTATTTTCTCATAAATTTTTGTTGACTATTTCTAGCCAAATCACTCCTCCTAAGATATTTCCAAATTTCATCCAACAAATTGCTTCTAATAACTTCCTCACCAGGAAGTGAATCTATATTGGTTGGCTATTGATCCCTTTTCTGAGCTGCATGTTCCACTGAATTATATTTGCCTTGAGAGTCTGAGCTTAGTAGGGGTGGAAATAAGATTCAGGTGTTTTCCTGAAACATTGTTATACTGACAGGCCTAATTTGTGATGACTACCTCCTACAATCAATCCTACCCATCTTCCTGAATTGATGGCTGCCATTTGTTGCTTTATTCCATGCATTTGTTGATTAGCTTTATTCATTCAGAAATTTCTGTGAGTAATTCTCAGCCTGCCAGCTGCTTGAGGACAGCCTGGCTCTGGCAGCAGCGGCATGCTCTCCCGGCTGGCGGCTCTGCCTGGAGCTGTCAGGGTGCTACACTTCACTGACCAAAAGTGATCAAACAGTCACTTTTTTTTCCCTTTACACCTGGCTGTGAGTTCATTACATGGCTCTACAAGATGAAAATTTTACCCCTAGCCTGGATTTGATCTTGTCTCTCCTGCACCCAGACCTGTGCATTTTGGGCATGCTGTTCCTCAGCCCTGCTGCTGGCTGTTTGCTGCCCACCTGGAAGCAGTACCCCCTGTGTGCAGGTCTAAGTCACTGTGTCTGGTCTTCAGTGTTTAGGACATTATCTTTTCTCATACTCTACTGTATAGTCTAGTAGCTACTGTCTAGTAGATTTACACAAAGTCATGTAGAGGACACACAAATACAATGAAGAGTGAGGGAAACACAGAGACAATGCACAGTGTATGCAAGCTATCTTAAAGCCCATGTCCTCATCACAAAGTCTAATTTGCTTTTCTGACAAGTACTCCTTTTAGGGAAGGACAAATTAGGAAGAGAAGAGAAGAGAAGAGAAGAGAAGAGAAGAGAAGAGAAGAGAAGAGAAGAGAAGAGAAGAGTTGAGTTCTAGCTGGTGCAGCGACCTACAACGAACATCTAGTCCAACCGCCAGGACAATGGAGGTGGTTGCAGGACATACATTAATTTCAACACTTCTGAAAGTCAGCACTTCTTAACTATTCATTATTTTATAGTGCTTCCCCAGTCTTCAAGGACCTCACCGATGTGTGGACCATCCTGAAATTCTACAATATTACCTGCAGTAATGACATACTTCTTAGTACACTATGACAAAGAATAATGTATATTATTACAGGAAATGTGTTGCCTAATATTGTTATCTTGCACGCTCAGTGTCAGAACCAAGTTTTAAGATGTTTAGATTCCCATTTTCCTCTTATTGATTCTTAAAAGTTCATTTGTTTGTTTGTTTGTTTGTTTTCTTTCTCAATGGATTTCCTGTTCTCTCTGTATTTTAACTGCTCTGAAAACCAGTTTGCATTTCACCTATATAGTAAGTGATAACATTTCTCTTTTTAATAACTGGGTTTATAACAATAGAGTTTGTTATGGAGGGAAGCTACTTGTTATGACAACAGTAAGAATTTAAGCTACTTACTGTCTATTAAAAAAAAATAAATTTATTTAAGTAATTCTATTCCTATAAGATTTCAGTTAACAGAATTGCATAAAAAATCTTATCAAAGACAGGACAATCATTCTAGAAGGCCAGAACTTTTCTTGGAAACTGTAATTACTTAGATATTGTTTCGGATAACAGGTATGAAAGTTTAGGAAAACCTGACTCTAAAGATAATACAAAATTGTTTCCTTGCATAATTTACTTAAAATCTATATTAAAAACAGAACAGCAACCAAAAAGCTATTCTGTATTTTGGTCTTGAAAACATCTTTTGTTTTAATAACAACAGAAGAGGAAGACCCATCTATTGTATGAGCATAGCATACACTTGATGAGTTTTTAATAAAAAACAGACTGTGTTATTATTTCCTTAATAATGTATTTACTCTTTTCTTGAAAGAGTAAAATCAGAAAAGCAATACACACGTACACTTTCATATGTGTAGGTAGCTGAGAGTATATCGACACTGCTAGTCAGCATAAAAATGTTTCATCCTCAGCTTTGTTCTAACTACCCTTGTATAAAAACGTGTGAAGAGTAAGTCAGTTAAGGCAATGGCTCCCTRGACATTTTCGCAACATTAAAACGGACTCTATAACTCCTCTCCTCTGAATTCATCTTGCACCACTGTTTTTCCTGTTCTCCAGGTTTTTGTTTTTGTTTTTTTTTTCTAACCTGGGTTCCTGATCAGCTTCTCTAGTGAGAAGTGCAAACAAATGTGGTTAACACATGTAATTAACATGAATGGGAGTTTGGAGCCCTGGGAAGGCAATTATGCTATAACTTGCTTGAATAGTAGCAAAATAACAAGTACTTCATTGTTTGGGTTTTTTGGGGGGGTGTTTTTTTTTTTGGTTTTTTTTGGTTTKTTTTTTTTTTGCCTGAGAGTAACAAACAAGTGTTGTTTATTTAGTGCTTTTCTTCAGCGCCGAAGACATGGGTAGGGTGTTTGTAAAATAGAGACAATGGAAAAAACAAAAGACCAACATTGTGGTAGTAGGACTCCACACTAAAGAATTATGCAGACAGCAACTGCTCCAAGGGAAGCTCTTGAAGAGCATGGACGTGAATCTCCTTTGTTTTGCTCCTCAGCAAGCCAAGTACAAGTGCCAGGTGGAGGTAAATTTTTTGCCATTCTAGCCTTGGGAACATCTCATGACCAGATTTCACCACTATAAGATTACTTTAAAAAGTATTACGTATTGGAGAAAAAGATGTATTATTTCTGAGTGCTCTGGATATCTGAATGACAACTTTCAGAAGCTTTTGTGGATCGGTCTGTGGTTTGAAAGAACTGTTAGTTTTGCCTTCAGGTCAATTGGTCCGAGTCCCAGAAGAGCAAGGCCTTGGGCTGTCAGTCTCAGACCATCAATCTACAACAAGGAATGCCTATGACAGTTCCAGTGCAAGGAGTTCCCACCCTCCCGTCAACCTTTGGCTCCCTGTTGCCAGTCACGGAGCACCACTTCTCAGTCGTTCTGACACCAGTATTTGTGGGATGAAGTAACTGATCTATGTCAAAAAAGAAAACCTTTTTGAAAGAGAGGTGGAAGTGGAAAATCTCTTTTTAAAATGTATCAGCCCCTGCCTGTCTCCCAGGTTGAACTCAGAAGCAGTTGCTTTGGCACAACTGGGAGGTGTCACACAACAGTGTGGGAGCGAGAAGCCAAGCGGTAGGCACTGTGACAAAGTGTTGCCACTGAATGCTTCAAATGGTGAAAATATGGTTCCTGTTCATCACTTGTAGCTCCTTGAAAACAAATGTGTTTGGGCTCTGAAATTTCCCCAAAAGCTTTAAGCTATTTAAATGATGTATCTTATAGAGGTTTTTAGTCAAGTGTGGCTAAAACTTTTAAGTCCCTTAAACCACAGATATTTAGCCTACAAAGTTTACTTGCTCTGCCCAGACTGCTATGGAGATTTAAGTTCCTTAAACCATAGCTAGAGTTTTTGGACCTTATGATCTCTGTGGTCTCCAGC
This sequence comes from Phoebastria nigripes, assembly GCA_035582835.1. Classification (NCBI taxonomy): domain Eukaryota; kingdom Metazoa; phylum Chordata; class Aves; order Procellariiformes; family Diomedeidae; genus Phoebastria; species Phoebastria nigripes. Next base: position 3,516,496 of record JAYKAV010002855.1, on the reverse strand, counting down.
AATGAAATTTTCAGACTTTCTAAAGAGCAGCTGCCAGGAGTTAGGAGATTTTGAGCTTCACTGTGTCTTTTGAGTTTTCTGAAGGGGTTGAATGTGTGCTAGTCATTTGAAGGTTTTGTAAACTTTGCTGAACATCACTGTAAAGCTTCTCAGCTCTTCATGAGAAAAAGAAACATTTGTTTCCATCTGTATTATCAGCAAAATTTCAAAAATATCCAGGAATTGAAGGTATATATGCTGACTTTCAAAGAGTAGGTCTTTGATACCCCTTGAAAAGATGTAGAACACACGGCCACAGGTATGTTTATGCAGTTGATGATTTGTGGTATGTACCTATATAAAATACCAGAAATACCATTGTGTATTGGGCAAACAAATATGAAACTAACAAAAATTATTAATTTCAATTAGTTATTTACAACAAAGGCACTAGGTCTAAAACCTCCAAGATTTTTAGAATGTGATTCCTCTCAGTTTAATCTAGCTTATTTTTTACTAATGGGACATCTTTATTATGCAGATATCTGAATCCAAATTCTGGATCTCTACAGAAGTAAACCTCTTAAAGGAAATGCTTAATTTATCCTCACTGTCACAACAGGGGAATAAATGGCTGTGTGAACCTCCAGAGTAAAATCCTATTCACCTAACTTAAGTTCTTAACTTCTGTAAGAAGTTCCTCTGTAGTTTACAACTTAGGTCATTTCCTTTGTTCCCTTTTAAGCAAAATTAATTTATGCTCTGCCTAGATGCAAATTTTTGGAACTTTAAGACCAAGTAGAGCTAAACTATGTGGCAGGTACTACAGAAATAGATAGTATCTTGATTTCTGCAATTTTAAGATAAACATAGGGAATGGTGTTACTCTTAGTTTAACTCATCCTGTTTTTTTAAGATAAGGTAGAATAAATTGCATTCTGGTATTCCCATGTTTGTCTTTAGAGAGAGCAAGACAGTGAGCTTAATTTTTTAAACAGATAAAACTGAGAACCATAGGTAATCCCAGCCAGCTAATTAACAGAAATTTCAACTTGGTTGGCTGAAAGGAACCAACATCTAGACAATGTGACTACTGGTAACAATTTCTAAATAGGTCCATTGTGCGACAGAAACTATAGTCTATACAAGTAGGAAAAAGAGTTTGTATGGAATGAATCAGAAATATTTTCTGTACAGCAGTGAATTTAGTATTTCAATGATGACTGAATAATGTCTTAGACAGTTTATTAACAACCAGTAATGTGTACAGCAAATACAAGATCAAAGCTTCTGTAAGCTGTCCTTCAGTATTCTCAAGCATGTAAGAAAGAATTGATATTTGTATATTAAGAGTAAGAGGGCACTGCAAAGTATCTCACCTGAAGTAATAACTCATCTTCTTATGAAGCATATCCCTTCTTTGCCTAACTACCTGACTGTTCAAAAGAGGAAGAGTAGAGTTAAGAATCCACAGGTTAAATGGTATGATGCTCATGCTATCAATCTAGATAGATTACCTTAACGAACTTACAAAGTTTGGTTCAACTCCCTAAGCAGAAAAATCTAATGATATTTGCGATACCATGTTGTATCCAGGATGTCAGTATAGCAGAAGTAACAAAGGATCTATGAGAGACCAGTAAAACCAAGGTCAGACAGGATACATTAAGTCACTTCAAATATGACTAAAAGCCTATGTTTAGGAGGTCAAATTGAGTAGTAGGTAACTGTTTTAGTGTTATCTGATAGCTCTCTAGATGACATTATCTGTTTTAACTACATCTCCATTGATACAGAGCTTAGATGCTTGGCTCATCTGTTGATACCTTCCCACACATACCTAAATTAGAGCGTCTGTTCTCAAGTTGAATCCTATCCCTATGATGCAGACATGCGAAGAAGTGATTCTGTAGCCTAAGCCTGTGCACTCAGTGTTGGTACCAAAGACTTCAGGATGGGACTGACAGATATAAAACAGGATTTACAGGACACCTGCACATTTTTGGTGCATGGTCTGGAGCCCAGGTAGAGTATGCTAATGAGTCAACCATAATGCTAGATAACTGTGTATGCATAGTTGTGTCTCTTTCCTCCCTAATAAACATCTGAACTCAGGTGAGATGGAACACGTGCACAGATTCATAGTAACATTATTATTTTAACTGCTTGAGGCTATATTTTTCTTTAGTATGAAAATTAAGTATGAACTTAGTTTTGGTATAAACACAGTGTGCAGGGGAATGCTCTTCCACAAAAATAGACATGATTTTATATATTTTTTATTACTTTCATCTAAATGTAAGACTACTTTTTTTCTTTTTTTGAGAAACAGTTTTCCCAGCACTTGATTGTGATCTTTTATTCTTTTGCTCTTGAGCCGGTGTTTGTTTCAAACATCATTATTCTAATTTCTGTTAAGAAAGAGCTGTACAACTAATAGCATTTTATGGACCTAGGGTTAATAAGCCAAATAGCAAGGAAATATTAATATAATCTTTGTTTAAGCAATATTAATATAATCTTTGTTTAAGCTAATAGCAGTACATTCTTTTATCACAAGACAGAAAAAAAGTTTGCTTCACATCATAACCAACCAATAGTACCACTCAAATAATTAAAAGTTCTTCACTGCAAAACCTTAAAACACCTTTGTGTTTAACATCAAACTCATTTCTTAGATGCATGGTGCTAAAACCAGTTCAAATAGGTTTTACTATGAAACTAATATCTGATTCAGAGAAAGCATGGTTATTGCTGTGCTGAAAGCAGGAGTTAAATGTCCTTTCACAGTTGTACTCACCTGCCTCATATTTATATCATATACCTCATTCAACAAATACAATTCTGTCACTTTCACTTGGAAAATAACACATTTTGTAGTTACACAAACTTATGTAGAAATGTTCAGCTCAAGTATTTACAAAAGCACAGAAGAGGAGCCACCCCTGGGAATGAAACAAGAATCAAAAGGCAAAGAGATGTTGGAAAACACACTATGAACAGACCCGCAGCTTGGGACCCTTAATATTCGAAAGATCAGAGTACCTTAATTTAAAATATTCACTGCAAGGATGAAGTAGGAGACTGGGGAATGTACATATATGAGAAGAATGGCATCTGATTGAGATATTTGAACTTCTTATTTATTTATGTTATAAACATGTACTACAAGTAGGTTTGATCGAGTCATTCTCATTAGTATTTTGATGAAAAAGTAATGTCCTATGTTGAAAATGTGTCCTTTTTCCTATGTTTTTTTTCAGCTTTAATAAAACCTTCAAATTTTCTGATGAACTTTGATTTTTTTTAATTTTAGTTTATTATTTTATTAACATGAATAATTTTTTCTTTTTTGACAAAAAAGTTTTCATCAATGAGTGTCTCAGGAAGTACAAGTTACAAGCTCAAAGCAAGACTATAAAACAGAGCATATCATTTGTATTATATGAACTTTCAGAACCAAAGATCTGAGAAGCTTAAGTTTCCTGATCAAATTGTCAGAGTGAAAAGTCAAGAAAGAGATTTGTGAGCCTTAGTCCTGTTTTGAAACACAAGAGCATATTTTTATTGCTTAGCTGAAAAATACGAAAACCCCACAAAAATAATTCTCTGAAATTTATTTCTGAAATAAATACAGTAGACAACTTTAATGTTTGAGTTAGAGACAGATGGGGACAAGAATGAAAAAGTGCTACCTTACAGCTGTTAGTTAAATTAAGATTATATTTGACAATATACTCATAATAGTTTAAACAATTTCTTACTGAAGAGGGATTACGAACATATGAATGTGTATTGTACATTATATTTGCAGTACAGTAGATCTAGTTAACTGAACAATAATTTTGAGCAACTGAATTCTTTGCAGTCTCAGAGTTCCAAAACCATGAAAATACAGTGTAAAATAAAAAACCTAAATAATGAGGAAACAGTGATATTTTGTGCTGTTTATTAAATTTAGAAGATCAATGACTCAGAGTTATTTAATGACGTTTTATAAATATCACAATAGTGAAACATCTCTGTGCAAAGAGTTCAAAAAAGGCATTTTTTGAATCCATTCCACTAAGCCAGGCGTTTCTCACTGTCATTGTGACAGTTGGGGATTAAGATCCCTTAAGAAAGGCAGGGCTATTTCTCGATATTCTGTGTCAGAACTGCACTGTGTCAGAACTGTTCCTCAGCTAGTTGCAGTAAGTGTGCGTGTGTTGGCTGCAGTAAGTGTGCACGGTCACAGTAAGTAGAGAAGGAAGAAGGAGAAGATATTTGTAATCAAAATACTTTCTAGGTGAATAAACCTTGCTGCTTCAAGTAAGCAGGAATGCCTGTTCCATAAATGTTGTAATCGTATTTTAAACAATGTATGCTAATTCTTCATCCTTCATCCAAACTTACGAGAATAAAGTCTATTATAGCATAAAAATGCAACAAGTGTCACCTCTGCTATGAGTTATTTTTAAACCACAACAAGGTGAAGGCAGTAGTACATGAAGCAGACAAGTAGAAGAGCTTAGGAGAGTGTGCACAGGCAAGTGCAATCTGCAGTGATATGCTCTGTGGTGTGAAACGAGACTGGGGATGGGATGGCCTGGAGGTACCTTAAGAACATGTCGTGTTGCGGTAGAAAGGGCATTGCAGTGTGGCACATTCTCACTAGTGATAGTTGTTTCTATTGTTTTGGTCTTGATGTTCTATTCATGCATTTTTGACTGAAGTCAATAACCTATTTCCAAGAATCAGAAACTAAAAGGCAAGCATCAAGACATGTATGGAAATTAACATAGACAAAGAGAGGTAATTAATAAAATTATTCTATGGCACTCAACAACGAAGAGGAGAATGATCTGCTCTTCCTTCTTCTCCTTCATGTACAAGGCATTTAAGTGCATTATTTGGGATTATCAGGCTCTAGTCATATCAGTCCCCGCTAATATCTCAGGGCTCTTATATTTGTATGACCAGTCTCCTTTGCCCACRCTGAGCATTATATAAAAATTATAAAGAAGTAACAAGCCTATCTAATTTTAATCCTAATTGATTAAATACTGATGAAATTGAGGTGAAAAAGGGCAGACAAACTACTAAGGTTTTACCAGTTTGATCTCAGGAGGAAAAAAATATTTCTTAACCCAAAGAGATAGTCAGTGACACCACTATTATCTTCAGGTCATGGCCCTATGACAAGATCAGGGATCACAAACTAGCAAGAAGCTGTGCCTCTCCTCATCCTCCAGCCCTGAATAATGAAATGACCATGAAATGGAAGCCAAAAGTGCACAACTACCATATTGTTTTGACTGGTCAGTGTGAATGAGACATCTTGAGGAGGAACAGGAAGGTCTATTCTGAAACATTTCTCTTTTTCCTAGCTCCTTCCTAGTCCATCCTTCGTAATCCACACCACTGGTCAAAGTGGTTTTACTTGTAATGAAGCACTGCTGTTATTTTGCTGAAAGAAATTAGGTTTGGAAAACGTTAGTCAAAGGTCCTGACACCATATTTTTCTGTGTGGCTAATCTATTTTAGTCAGAAATGGAAGCTCAGATTAATAAGGTCATTCATATTTGTAGATTTAGGTTTTAAACGTATTTGTAACTGGTGAATGGAAAGCTGTAAAATTGTCTAGTTGCGTAAGCAGTCAAACCTTGAATGGACTGATTGTTTTAGCCCATGTCTGCACTACCGTAGCTGTGCTGAAGTCAGTGGAATTTTCACCTGCACAGGCAGGAGTAATGCAGTTATAAAACAAGCTGAGATATTTATCCAGAATATTCACACCTCTTTCATAGCTGTCAGACTTTTATTGCTCAGTTAAGGCAAAATACTAGTAACAGCCAAATACTTCTTTGTGCTATTTTTGTCTTTTTGTCTCATGTAAGTAAAAAGGGAAATAAGGATGAAACTGAACTTGTAAAAGATTCCATTAATCTGTAATTTTAATCTCCATTGAAGTTCATTTTATTTCCAGATCATGAGGGGAAAATATCTTTTTTCATGTTTTGTCTGAACAGGACTCTGCAGGACTCTGTGCAGGACTGAGAGAAATAAGTCAAGGGAGTTTCCTGTTAACTTAAGCTTTCCGTAATCAGAACTTACTTCAAAACTGAGAAAATTAGAAAACCAGATTTGTTCAACTGTGTGTATAGCTCCTATTTTTCAGTATATAATTTTAACTTCTGAGATTTTTCTAGAGTCACAGAATATTCAGGTTAAAAGGATTTATAATGGGTTGTTTTTTTAGTGAATTCTTCTGAATTGTTAGGGATTGATTTCTCTGATGAGGTTTCTTGTCTTGCCATAAGCAACTCCAAAGACAGTGATTTCAGAGCCTTTCTATTTCTTGTTCTGTTGTTGAAGAACCTTATATTTATAAAGTTTTTCCTTGACATACTGAGAAACAAGTTATCTTTACTCCTGATTCATCTCTAGCTGATTACTTCTCTTATCCTGTTAAAAAAACGGAAGAGTTAAAATAGAGATTTGTGCATTTAATTCTCAACTAAGTAATTTGTGTTCATATGCTGTACTTATTTTCTGCAACATTTTATTTTTCTGTCATTTAGAACACAATCTGCTAACCACTGTAAACCTCTGACAATAATTTTTGACTTGTTTTCTAATAAGATCAAAATGTTATGCAGCAGCTACTAAAACTTACTGAAAAAGAAAATTACTGGTTTTGAGAAAGGCATTTTGCTCCTTTAAAGTGGCATCACCTTAGTGAAAAGGYCTGACAGAAAACTATTGAGCTCTGGATTTTCTCTTTATTGTTCTGATGTGGTATTTTTTCAAAGCCAGAATTTGGGCCATGGAAAGTTCACCTCTGTATGTAAATCTTATACTGCATATGATAAGATATTTCAATTCTTCAGTGCATTTCATTTGAATAACTTGAATTGAGTATTGTCCTATTTACAGAAAGGTCTTTTATTTCTAAATAGAAACATATTTTCCTTCACTTTTGTTTGCCATGAAAATTGCACAGTGTGCCATTGGTGATGTACAGCTGTTGACCAATATTTAATAATTAGCAAATGTGTTAAGTAGTAATTTCTTTTAGAGGCCAAACAAATTTAGTCCCCTTGCACAAAGTACATTTTACTAGCTAGCAGAGGTAGCAAAATGGTAAAAGGTGAACCATGGATGTATCGTGTCATTTCTCATTAGTCATTATGAATCATCTGAAAGGCATGAGTTTTAAGGCTCTTCTGATCTGGWCACATAATGCAATAAATTATATAATAGAAATATATGGTTGTTTTTATCCTTATCTAACAAAAAGGAAGTCCTAGTTTCAGTTCTGAAGACTGTAGAGCATTTTTTTAAGAGGGTCGAGGTTGATTTATGACCAATTGCAATTCTTGCAAATATGCTTATCACTTTTCACTTGAACTCTGCTCAATAGTTTACTTCCAGTGGAAACAGATTATAACAAGCTAGTATGATGCATTTTTTCCTGCTTATATTCCTTTTCCTTTTCTTTTTCCTTTTCAACACTTACTGTTGTTGCCAGACATAATGTTTCTTCCCATGTATGTCACAACTCTGAATTGCTGGATTAGCCACACTTTAAACTGTTTAGCTGATAAGTTTAAGGATTGGTAAATTTSCAAAACATCTGCTTGGAAACAGGCACCTAGCAATCACACTAGAGATCTGAGAACCCTCCTCATCACCATGGGACATTTTTTTTTTCTTCTATTGGTGTGTATGAGGTTCACTTGACAAGGTTTTGGGGGCGGGCGGGTGCTGCGGAGGTGGTTTCTGTGAGAAAGGATCAGGAGCTGCCCTCGTGCCAGAAAAAGCCAGTTTCAGCCAGCTCCAAAATGGACCTGCTGCTGCCCAAAGCTGAGCCTACCAGCAACTCGGGTGGTGCCTCTGTAATAACGTATTTAAGAAAGGGTTAAAAATGCTGGGCAGCAACTGGGAGAGAGGAGTGAGAATATGTGAGAGAAACAGCCCTGCGGAAAACCAGGACAGTGAAGAAGGAGGGGAAGGAGATGCTCCAGGTGCTGGAGCAGAGAGTCCCCTGCAGCCTGTGGAGAAGACCATAATGGAGCAGATATCCACACTACAGACTGTCGAGGACACCAGAGCAGGTGGATGTACTCTGCAGCCCGTGGAGAGCCCACACCAGAGCAGGGGTCTGTGGAGAGGAGTCCACGCAAGAAGGAGGCAGGGCGGGGAGGGAGAGGTATTTTTAGTTTTGTTTTCATTTCTCACTATCCTACTCTATTTTTAATTGCCAGTAAATTAAATTAATTTCCCCAAAGATGAGCGTGTTTTGCCCGAGATAGTAATTGGTGAGTGATCTCCCTGTCCTTATCTTGACCCATGAGCTTTTCATCTTATTTTATCCCCCTGTCCTGCTGAGGAGGGGGAGTGAGAGAGCGGCTTGGTGGGTACCTGGTAGCCAGCCAAGGTCAGCCCACCACATCACAGCATGGTATATATAGTATATATGGTATGGCATTATAGGAAACATACTTTGACATTTTAGATATGGCTGGAGTGGAGAGGTTCAGATTGCTTTTTATTATGACTATTTCTTTGTTCTAAGCAACAGTGAGATCAGAGAGATTCAAATTTTTTATATGAACGAATTAGGGCTTACCCTCTATTTTCATTAGCTTTTCAAGCTGCATTTAGGTACTGAAAATCAGTATCTTTCCTAGTCTTTCTATAAGTAGTGAGTTCATTATGTGCTAACTTGGAAAGGGGGACAGCTTTATGAAACCTGACTCTCCTTTTGCTCTTCCTTCTTTCATTCTCTCTAAAGTCCACAAGCAACAAATTGTTTCACTTGATCTCATTGCAATAGGGTCATTTTGGAGACCATGGGTGGCTGTTCAAGGGCCCTTCACCTGGAGCTCCATGATGGGTTTATGGGATATGGACAAATGAGCTCAGAGTGAATGATGACTGGCAGGGCTTTTCTTGGGCGCTTCAGAGGCCTTGGGGTAGCTGGTGGGACCAGACACACATTGTTCTGTGCTGCAAGGAAGCCCCTGGGGGTCTCTGGAGCTTACTTTAGGGCCTGCAGTGTTAAGGCACTCCAACCTGGGGTACTTCAGGTGGGCAGCTTTCAGGAGCAGCTCCATAGCAGTGAAATTGCCTGTGAATACATCTAATACATTTCACTGCTTTCTAAGTGCCAAAGAGCGGGAAGCTTTTCCATGAATATGATAGATTGCTATGGTTTTCTAATGGAAATTTGTGCAATAAAATGGTGTTTTGCACTATGCAGATTTCAGGACAAATCACTAAGTGTAACCTATAGGAAGGCCCAGATTACAAAGCTCATGAATCAGTGCCTACATTTTCAGTGGGCAGCATGGCAAAAGCTTAAGATCCTGAAAACATAACTCCGTACTCCTAAGTGCATTTAGAGCTGTTAAATGTTTAACACAGCAAATGGCTAACTAAAATAAGAATAGAAATGTGACATCATCCACATAAGACTTACAGAATGGAGACACTAGAATTAAGTGTTGGTGAAGATAGACCCTAAATTCAGTGAAGTTAATACAATTCTATTTCATGTATAAAGAATAAAATACTSAAAGCAAATACTACTTCCACTGTGTGAAGCATTGTGTTACCATCTGTCTTTGAGGGATTAGAGTCTTGAAAGCCTACTCTGAATTTTATAGCTTACATCCATTTTCAAATTAGAAACATATAAGTGCAATCTCTTTTGAGTCAGGGAAATATGATAGTGTGTTGATGCATTAATACAACATTCAGTGCCAGTAGTACTTCAGAAGTACAAAATAATATCGTGCAGAACTTCATATGCTTATGCAATGCAGGCATCTTTAACAATGCACATAACACTCCTTAGAAATGTAACCCAGAAAATTAGTGTGTGCTTGAGTGGATGTGAAGAAGTTAAATTATAGCTGCGCATTGTTTTTTCCCAGGTCAGTTATCAAAAAGTACACAGTCTTGAAAATTACATGTGTTTTATAGAAAACAGTTGTCAGAAGCACCACAGGAATCATATAACTTTAATATGCAAATTTTAAATGGAAACTGGTGTGTCCAAGACATGGGGGAAGGGCCAATTTATCTGAAAAATTTTCAAAAAATTGTTACTATTTTTAATCTGAAGAAGCATTCAAAGTTTCAAATACTTTCAGCTAATGGAAAAGTTTGAGCTCCACAGAGCTTGTGGGTTGCTATTCCCTGTGACATGTACGTTTCTCACGTTCCATAGGACATCTCCTTCTGCCAGAGAGCTTGGCCTCCTTCTGTGGGAGAGGTAAAGGCTAGCATTCCTCCTTAGTGCTAGCAAGCAGAAATAAAAGCTGACTGACTGAAGCTGATGTGCTTACTAATTCAGTCTTAAAATGTGGGCTTTTCTGAAGACACAGTTTCTTGCAGAACAAATAAAATCTCTTTGGTGAAGGGTGATGATTATTTCTCTTTCACTTCAGAGAAAGACTTTAGTAACTCAAAAGCACCACAAAAAGCAGTAATAATCACCCTTCACAGATGAGGTATCCTGTAGATATAAAATGCACAGTTGTCACCTCTCTGAGTCTTCAGTTGTGGAGTTGACAAACAAAGAGAAAGTCTAAGATTTCCCTTCCATGTAGACAAATCCTAATTCTTTAAAATACCTTTTTTTCTTTTTTTTCCCGTTCTTTTCTCTTATAACCTTTAAAATGCAGATCTACATGCAGCTGCAGGAGGAGATGTCTCTGTTGTAGGGAAAGGTGAGAGATTGTCTCAGCAAAATCTCCTGCGGGCCAACGGAGCTTCCTAAAAGGTCTGGCTGAAGGTCCTTTTCTACTGCGCAAGGTCTACTTTGTCTCCCTTTGATTTCTGTGGCAAGCAGTCATGYCACATGGGTGGCAGAGTATCTCAGTGTTAAGGACACCTCCTCCCTTTGTCGGGATGAAACAATTTACATAACAAAAGGGCAGCCTGACATCAAAATTCAAATTCTTTTGACAACGAGCATAGGCAGCTGGTGTAGATAAATCGAGGTGACACCCATAGTGTTTTAGAGCAACTTCATGGATTCTTTGAATTGTACCCAACAGCCAATTTCCTAACCCTAGGGGCTTGCATGTGGTAACTCCCTGGCATTCTCTGGAGGAAAAGGAGGTAACATATTAACTGGACATATGAACTTTCTAGCTGCTGGAAAGACTCTTCTGCTCTGCACGGAGGGGAATTGGAGCCTTACCTTTCCTGAATTAAAATAAATAAATAAATAAATAGATCGAAATATATTTCCTATAAATCTATCATATGGAAGTTTTCAAACTGTATAATTGTAAGTTTCTGTGACAATACAGTTTATCAACAGTGTAATTACTTTTCTCTTTTTCTGCTAATTACTAGGTACTTTCAATCCTGAACTTAGGTTAAGCACAGATTGTGGATGAAGACCTGTGAATCTTTAACCTCCGAATTCCCTGACTATGTTTTTCTTTCACATTTAACATTGGGGTGTATTTTTTTAACTGTTTTATTAGCATAGAAACATTCATCTCTCCTTCAAAAATTATTTTGTGATGATTAGTCAATGTTTGTAGGGCATTTTGGAGATTTTCAGCACCAACTACAAATTAAGCGTTATTATTTCTTTGCCTATTCTTATAAGCGTTTTCCTCCCTTTCTAAGCCTTTGAGGGAAGTAAATAAGATCAAAGCCTTTTTTAARGAAAGTCTTTAGGAAAGACTTTAGGGAAGTTATGAGGACTGCATGTTTTTAACAGCTAGATAACTCATCCCCTTAATTCTCTCTCTTCACGGCCACTGCTATCCCACTACTTTCTCCAGTATGGTATGAGACTGATGTAACTAAGATGCAAGAGATGACACAATGTGATGAGTTGTTCTGCATGTTATTTGAATTGCTTCACTTTCCAACAGCTTTTGTCAGTTGCTGCCATGTTTCTTGATTTAACTTGGAGAATTAGATTCAAAGCTGGTCAAAACTTAGAATTCTGCTAGAAAAAATCAACAGTTCTCATTTCAAAAGATAACCTTTGCACAAATTCCTTCAAGAAATTTGTAACATTAAGAAATATCTTCTGTTCTGAAAAATTTTGAATTGAATAAAAGTTGGGTTTGTTTTAAGTTACATAACTGATTATGTTTTCACTATGTCTTAAACAGTTTGTGGCAGCATTACATAAGACATAAAATTGTAAATGACTACTGATACGCCACAGTATGATTAATAATTTAAAYTGTCTTTTTATAGAAATAACAAAGAAATAAACATACCTGCTACTTACTTTGAAATGATTCATCTTATCTTCTTCATAAAACTGATTTCTGTTTGTGTTGAAAAAGTTTGACAGAAATGAAAAGAAAATAACCAGGAAAAAATATAGCTGTCTTTAGTTTTCTTATTTTATCTTCCAATCATTTTTCTATGTCAATGAAAATAGCCTAAATTGATTTCCCCCCTCCCACACCAAAGCCAAGAGTATTGGTGGCTGTGATAATTTTGTTCCTTGCAGTAATGAACTACACTGGGGAAGGAAGAAGCCTCTGGTTATATTATTGCAAAGCTAAATAAGCTGCCATCTATGGAAGATATAAAGTTTTCATGAGTATAGCTCCATCTTTTACAAGATGTATAAAATGAGACCTGAGGAGGTTTTTGTAAGACAGGAAGCAAGCCAATGGCTCTTGAGGAAGGATGGTTACTAGAGCAACCTATTAAACACTGCTTTATACTATCAACTAAGTGTGTAACTTGCTCTGCTGCTGATAATTGATTTTACTTATAACCCAGAGTTTATTTATATGGAAATCTTCTAGCATGCTCTGGAATCTTGAAAAATATGTAACTTCACAACAGCTACCAACAGCTAAGGAAGGGCATGGCTGTGATCCTGGAACCTGAACTAAGAAATCTTGTCTTAGTAGGAATTTAAGATTTTAGGCCTTTTAAGTCATGAAAAGATCAGAAAATGGAGGGAGAGAATGTACACCTCTTTGAAATAAAAATAATACCCCTTTATTAGTTTGGAGGTTAGGTTCCTCAGTGCTCATAAGATACTTGAATAGGCTGGAACTTTACGTTTTAAAAGGCTTCCTCATTCTCAACTAAAATACAGTCTTAGAAAGTACCTCAAGTATTCACATCTTGTCCAACTTCTGGACACAGAACAACTGACAAGACCCTTAGCACTGAGGGTACTATGAACACCACTCTGTGGGTCTTCCTCACCGAAACAGGACTGTTAACTGATTTGGGGAATAATCAGATCTAACTAACTGTACTATGCTGCCATGAATCTCATCTTCCCAGTACCACACACATTGGTACAGTTCAAGAGCTCTAACAACCCAAGTTTATAGTCATGTTTGTTCTAATATCATATAGCCACCAACTAACTGGTGAAGAAAAATGTATGTCAAATCTCAAACTCCAGTAAGCTATAACTTACGTAAGAAGTGCAGATAATACAATAGTCGGACAGGACAGGAGGTAGAAACTGCCACTTCTGATAGAGCCGTCATCATAGGTCCCATTGTTATATCGCACTAATTGTTCTAGCCCCCGTTTTTCTCATATCTGACCTGTGTGTTTTCCTTTTGGAAAGAGCTCTTGCTGTGCTTGTCCTGCATCTGCTTGTGTATTCAGTGTGGACAATTCCTCTCTTTGTTTTGCCAGTTGTTTTTGGCCTCAGTCAGAGACAGCTTTTAAGTTAAATGGCCATCTGGCAACTTCACTCCTCTTCAAACTTCTCTGAAAGGAAACTCATTTAGCAGGTGCACACTAAGCCATTGGCAAGTTATTGACAAATGAAAAAAAGAGGTCAGCCTAGACTGACATGAGCACCCTTCTGAGCAAGAGCATTACGTGCCTTATAAAACAGAAAATTGACAGTCAGAGGACACAGTCTCGGAAGCCAGACACATATTTCTAGATGTGCTATTTCATTTTTTTTTTAAACTGCAAAGATTAGTATGTCAGAAATAGAAACCAAAGACAAAGATGTACGAGTACTGGGTTTTCGATTTATACTTTTGTGCTCCGCTACATAAAGCATCTGTCTGAAAAAAACAAAAACAAAAACAAAAACAAAAACAAACCCAAAAAAACGAATGGGCAATAATCTAAATGAGGCATCTTCAATTACTCTGCATTTCTAAGTTATTCACTTCCAGGTATGTAAACTACTTATAAGACAGAATGTGTCCAGTTATTTATGAAAGATGAGTAGGAACAGGCCATCTAAGCCTAGTACACAAAACTTTTTTTGGGATGATTAAGGTAGGGAGAAGACAAAATTTAGAATAATGGAGTTTTTTTAGATAACTGCTAGTATAAGAAAGAATACATTTAATGATGCAGATAGTAGGCTCTGATCATAGAAATTAAAGTTTTAGGTGAAATGATTATGTCATTATGCACACTGTGAGTGAGTGAGTCAAACTTTAATAATAATTAGGCAGGGCTTCAGGCTCTGATTTTGGAGCATGTTGCATCAGATCCTGTGGGTTGTTTTTAAATTCTTAGGCACCAGGACTGTGATTCAGACACTCAGCTATTTGCTTCACCTAATGAAGAAAATCAKATCTTCTTGCAATAGGCATGCATTGACACTGAGGAAATTATTTTCATGCTCTACTAGGATGCTACAAAGACATGTAATATCAAAATCCTRCCTAATATTGCTCTCAAGTCTGTGTCTAGAACAAGTATTTTGAAATTTCTGAGTTGAATGAGAACATTTGGAGCTATGATTCATTCCTAAACACTGAGTGCTTAGAATTATGCACAAAGATCTCCAGATAAGCTAAAGAGAGCAGAAGATTGCATAAAACTTCATTTAGAGTATAATTTTAAAATATTTACACTGCACAGTACAGTCTGAGACCTTACACTGGCAGGAGTATGATCAGTCATGGGAATATGTATGTCTTGGACTCTGAAGGATCAAAGCATATAAGCATTTTAAACTATTTGAATATTTTTCTGTTTAGAGATAAATGTCATAGGCCCAGGAATAACTTCTCCTAGATGTAAGCAAACACAGGTTTTGAACAGGAAAAGGATGGTATCATGAAGACGACATTTATACATTTCAGACATCAGCTCAAAATGAGGCTAGAAAGAGCAGTGGATAGTAGTAGGTAAAGGTGATAAGAGAGTCCTTGTGGATGTTGTTTCCACAGACAGGGACTGAATGACATGTTCTCTGAAGGACAGTGCACATCTGAATGAGTCAGGACTTGTTCTAAACCAAAGTAGTCCCAAGGTAAATATCTTGTATTTCTATCTGTACACACCAATGTCTCTATTACTAATATTTTGACACCTTCACCACTAAATCAAAAGGAGGAAGGGAGCATATAATCACGGTAACATGTAAACACACCAGGCATTCATGAGATGACCCAGGACCAAGCGCTAYGCACGTGGCTCTCAGTAGGTTGCATCAGAGGGAGTTATCCCTGAGCAGTGAGAACATGAGCTCCTCTGCTCCTTCTTGGGCCTGGAGGACCAAGGATGATCTTCTGGAACCTACACATTTAGCATTGTAGTAGTCTGGTACGTGTGTAGTATGCAGACTCAGAAACAAAATAAAGGACAAGTGAAATATCTTTAGGAATGCAACATGATTTTTTTAAAACACTTTGTGAAATGGGACTTTGTGAAAGAGAGAATTRGAAATGGAAAGCTTTAGAAACATAATAACTAAAATTAATTTAAATAGACATCTAGAGTGCAGACATCCACATCTGAGCTAATCAACCCGGGCTTCCTTTAAAGACAATGGAGAAAAAATAGGCACTTGTAGAGAATGTATTATAGAGTCTGTTCCAATATCTCTTTAAAATTAAATAAATGATGCTTTGGAAGTGTTTTATTCTCTCCAGTGACTATAACTCAGAAGTCTACTATATATATTTAGGTAGTGAAAACACAGAGTATGTGAATGGCCCCATAGAACATATACGGAGAAGGAATTGTCCTCTCCGACAATAACTTGCTAGACCATTGTTCTAGAGTATTGCTGAACTGTGGTCCTGAAAACCAATCTTCTGCTGAAGTTCCTAATGAATTGATTGCATAGTAGCAGCGGAATGTCTGATGATAATCTCATTAACTGTACCATACTTGTACTTCCTGTCAGTTGAGTGAGTTCAATTGCCTTTTCATTTTGTTACTGCAGCAGACAGAAAATTTTGTAAAATTTCTCTTCTGAAACTTGGCTGAAATGTTTTTTGGGGGAGTTTTTTAAAGGAACCTGTATCTGAAAATTCCTCAGAAAGTTTCTGCAAATGCATGTAACTGTTAGGGTTGTCTTAATTCTGAAACTAAAATCTGAAAAGTTCTGAATGGCCATGAGTCACAGAAGACTACCTTAATTTCTATCSATACTGGTATTTTAGAGATAACTAGAACTACTATATGGAGAAAACTCAGTTATGGACTCCCTGGTACTGAATTATTATGTTACCACTTTGCTTTTTCCAGTGCCTGAGAGTTTCTTCTCAGATGTGCAGTATCTCATGTGCTTGTGTTTGGATTTTGTCACATACCAGGATAATTGATTCAGTGTCATTGCCAGGATCTTATATGGATAATCTTCACACTTTTAATATTTTACAAGTAGCTGCTATTTTTTTTTATTCACCTCCATACTCCTGTCGTGGTTTAACCCCAGCCAGCAACTAAGCACCACACAGCCGCTTGCTCACTCCCCCCACAGTGGGATGGGGGAGAGAATYRGAAGASTAAAAGTGAGAAAACCCATGTGTTGAGATAAAGACAGTTTAATAGGGAAAGCAAAAGCCACACTCACAAGCMAAGCAAAACAAGGAACTCGTTCACTACTTCCCATCGGCAGGCAGGTGTTCAGCCATTGCCAGGAAAGCAGGGCTCCATCACGCGTAACAGTGACTTGGGAAGACAAACGCCATCACTCCGAACATCCCCCTTTCCTTCTTCTTCCCCCAGCTTTATATGCTGAGCATGACGTCAAATGGTATGGAATACCCTGTTGGCCAGCTGGGTCAGCTGTCCTGGCTATGCTCCCTCCCAGCTTCTTGTGCACCTGGCAGAGCATGGGAAGCTGAAAAGTCCTTGACTAGTGTAAACACTACTTAGCAACAACTAAAAACATCAGTGTGTTATCAACATTATTCTCATCCTAAATCCAAAACATAGCACTATGCCAGCTACTAGGAAGAAAATTAACCCTGTCCCAGCCGAAACCAGGACAACTCCTTTATAGAATMGAATCATTAAGGTTGGAAAAGACCTCTAAGATCACCAAGTCCAACCGTCAACCCAACACCACCATGCCCACTAAACCATGTCCCTAAGTGCCTCATCTACACGTCTTTTAAATACTTCCAGGGATGGGGACTCCACCACTTCCCTGGGCAGCCTCTTCCAATGTTTAACCAATCTTTCAGTAAAGAAATTTTTCCTAATGCCCAATCTAAACCTCCCCTGGCACAACTTGAGGCCATTTCCTCTCGTCCTATCACTAGTTGCTTGGCAGAAGAGACCAACACCCACCTYGCTGCAACCTCATTTCAGGTAGTTGTAGAGGGCAATAAGGTCTCCCCTGAGCCTCCTCTTCTCCAGACTAAACAGTCCCAGTTCCCTCAGCCGCTCCTCATAAGACTTGCTCTCCAGACCCTTCACCAGCTTYGTTGCCCTCCTCTGGACACGCTCCAGCACCTCAATGTCTTTCTTGTGGTGAGGGGCCCAAAACTGAACACAGAATTCAAGGTGGGGCCTCACCAGTGCCAAGTACAGGGGGACGATCACTTCCCTAGTCCTGCTGGCCACCCTATTTCTGATACAGGCCAGGATGCCGTTGGCCTTCTTGGCCACCTGGGCACACTGCGGGCTCATATTCAGCCGGCTGTCAACCAGCACCCCCAGGTCCTTTTCCGACAGGCAGCTTTCCAGCCA
>JAYKAV010002855.1:3477260-3496954 GCA_035582835.1 Phoebastria nigripes | reverse complement strand
GAGACTTCTGCCAGCCGCTTGTAGAATGCTTCATTGGCCTCTTCATCCTGGTTGGGTGGCCTATAACAGACTCCCAGCAGGATATATGTCTTGTTGGCCTTCCCCCTCATCCTTACCCATAAGCACTCAACCTTGTCATCACCACAGTCATTAAGCTCTAGACAGTCGAAACACTCCCTGACATACAGAGCCACCCCACCGCCTCTCCTTCCTCGCCTGTCCCTTCTGAAGAGCTTATAGCCATCCATTGCAGCACTCCAATCGTGAGAGTCGTCCCACCATGTTTCTGTGATGGCGACTAAGTCGTAGCTATCCCGCTGCACAATGGACATATATATTTCCATATATATTTCCATATATATTTCCATATATATTTCCACATATATACTTTATTGGACATATATATATCTTCTTAAAATAAGATGATTGTATTACATTACCAGTTGTTCATAGTAAAATAACTCTATTAATTTGTATTTAATACTTTTCATACTATAAAAAATTATTTAATAAAACTCTTGTTCTGAAGTGTTAAGGACTTATACAGCTTCAAAGAGTTAAGTGTAATGATTGCCACATTTTAAATTATGTTATTTTGTCTATTTGTAACTAGTTGATTTATGTTTATTTGTTTGGTTTTTTGTTTTATATATGTTAATCACTGAAATCAATAAAAATTAATAAACTTATGTGATGCATGACTTCCTTTGAAACATTGTTCAGTCAGAAATACATCTATACAGGAAAATAATGGTCTAATGGAAGAACTAGGCGTTGAGTCCTGATGCAGTTTCTTGAATACAGTATTTCTGATGGACCTTCTGCATTTCCATAGCACTCAGACTGCAACTACAATGAGAAAGCTGCCTTCAGTGTATTGTAGACAGAGCTTTCTGTAGTCAGTCTTGGGCATTGGTAGCAGTACAGCTACATTCTTCGGAGCTTACAGTGGGCTACAAAAGCCACTGAGAAGAAGACTAAATTATCTTAAGTCAACCTTGAAGTTGCTGTAGCTGTAGTAAAGCCATAGGAAATATACATTGTTTGTACTGTTCATAAGAGGTCATACCGTTCAGAAAAGCAAAGCATGTAAGATATTACATGCTGGATTATACAAAAATTAATTTAGAGAAAAATAGATTTATGATGCTAATAAGATCATGTTATAGGGAAAGATGTGACAGTGTCTAAATTCTGTGTATGAAGTATTGTCAATACACAGAGAGAAATGTTAAATGTGCACATTTGGTTACATAAGAATCTATGTGATTAACTTAAATACAAGTACATAAATGGTATGTGAAAACAGAGCAACCATAGATGAAATGATCAAATATTTTGGGATGGCTTTAGATATTTCAAATTACGTTGAAGTATCAGTTTCTTGTCTTAGCTTGATTCTTTTTAAAGATTTACTAAAGCTGAGGTGAAGAAATGTTCACAGGACTGTGAACAAAAAAAAAAAAAAATTAAAAAAAATTGAAAACAAAATCCTTGAAGTCTCAAATCTTCCGTACTGGTCCAGTTTGTGGTCATGCTACTACTAAAATCCTACCCTGTGTATAATATCATGACCTTGAAACAGAACTGTTCCTATTTGCTCTGAAAGAAGAAATGCCCTGAGAAAAAAAAGCCATGTACTAAGCTTAATTTTGCTAGCAATATGATTTTTCTCCTGGTACTTACTTTCTCTGCAGCTGGTACTTCCTTCTCAGGGCTTAGTTGGTTTTGCTTCACTACTGTTTGTCTTGGTTCATAGGAGTCCTTCTTAAGTGAAAAAGACTACATTGTGTGAGACAATATACAAACAGAAAACACTAAACCTCAACTAGACCTAGACCTGTGTTTACAACAAAACTTCAGGACAATCAAATATAAGGAAAGTTTCAGTCGCCTTGTTTTTAGAGTGTTAACTGTCCAAACACTTGAGCAGGTATACTTTTCATCTTAATCCCTCAAGAGCACTTTGATAATGTCGGGGGGGTGGCCAGTTAAGGAGAATGATAGATCTTTAGCTGTAGCATTTCCAAGTATGATTTAATATGCTTGATGCTGGGAAATGAATCCCAACAGCTTAAATATATTGTTGTATTTTTCTAATGGGTAGAGTTTATATTGGTTGAATACTACCTCTGAAAAAGATTGTGCTAAARCCAATCTGAATATTTTTTCTTACCGAAACCAGTGATTATTTACATGAATATACAGTCCATGTGCTAAAAATGCAGCTTTGGGAAACTTAAAGATCATGTTTGGTCTGCAAATAATTTTTGATTCAGAACAAAAATGAAAACAATTTATAAAATATTACATCATTCAGTTCAATAGTTGATCAAGCAGTGTGACTCATTTCTCCATGTTTGATCATCAAGGGCAATTACACTTATATTGCTAAAAAAACTCCAAAAGTATGCAAGTGAGGGAAATAGGAAGCTCACTCAGAACTGAAGAGAAAACTTACAAACATGGGGGATTACTCTAAACACTGAACCCCCAGCTCTGCTGTTTGGACTATGCCTTAAATTGTAGGGAGGAGAGATTTAGCAACTCAAGGAGCATGTGCTTGTAAAGTTACAATTAAAATATCATTTGTTATTAGCTTTCCATGTGGCTTTTTATTTTCAATCTTCTAACCAATATTCTATCTTTATTTTTTGCTTCTGAGGAATCTTTTCTTAGTTTTACTGTAAGACTTCTCTGTTGAGAGGTACAGGTTGAGTCAGGGTGAGACTGACAAACCCATGTTGTGTTGTTGGCGTGGAAGTAGCAAATCCAAGCAAAGTAGTGTGTGCCGGCATCCTGGATTGAATTGCACATGTGCCTAGGGAATTAAAGGAGCTGAAAAATATTTCCTGCTAAGCTGCAAAGAAGCAGCCTGGGAGCTTAAATTGCCCCTACTGTGCTGACTTCTGCAAAGGCATTTCCTGTGGCAGRTGTAAACAATTCTGGATCTGGATGTACCTCAGATGATTAGCTCATTTTCTCCTTCTCTCTTGTCTTTCCTCTTCACTTCTGGTCTAGTTCTGTTCTACTTGCTGAACTCATCTAACCTATTCCTTCACTCACTGAAAGATTATATGCTTGCTACAGGGGATGTTTATATTGGTGGGGTTGAAGAATGTATGATTTACTTGGCACATATAGCGCAAAAGCACTTTCATAAAGCCTGACGAGATAAGCTGTTGTTTGCATCTGTAGCCTGTTGCTCATAAGAGCAGGGATGGACAGAAGTCATTTTGAGGCATCTGGATTTGGCATATCAACACATGACGGTGCATAATAGAATTATTTCTATAGTATCCAGTTCTTTATATCTAATTCCACATGCCCTCCTGATTTGACATTATGTTAAAACACAGTCCTCCAGAAAATGAAACATTAGGACTTTCACTAGTCCTTTTTTGGGGAAGCAGTGATCATTGATGTGTGTGTGAGACTACAAACACAGTGACCAGTGAGACCACGTGACCCATTATTTGTCAGAATTTATAAATCGGTTGATAGAGAAAAATCTAAGTGTATAGGAGTGGTCTCTACAAGGAATTGTTGCAGGCAATTATGATATTGTACACATTTCTCAATACCATCATACCATGTTATTTCTCCATAGCAACTCCATTTACAGCTCATTAAAATTCTACTTCAATGACACGTTATTAATATATTCAGCTTTTGTAAAAAGACTAGGATAACTTGCATGTTTTCTAGCAAGGCATACCTGAGGCAGTTATGAACCACTCCCTCAATTTGCATTTAACATTAATACAATTCATCAGTAATATACAGATGTATGAACACAGAAGGATAACAGACACACAAATACGTATCAAGCAGTTACAATGGACTTAAATGTCTATTAATGTTTCAATTTTTATTGGTAATTAAAATAGCTATTAAGACTATGTTGTAATTTATTGTAAACTGGTAACAAATGATGTCTCCATTTTTAAAAAAATTATTTTGCTTTAAACACATTCATAGTGAGATCAATAGAACTGAAACAATTTGTTTACATGGGGCCAGAAACCAAAGTTCTGTACTTTATATTTACCTATTCATTGATATTGTTTAACAAAATTTATTGCTCATTTTTGTAATTCCGGTTTTATGATATTTTTTGTAATTAAAAGAGAAAACAGTAATCTTATAATCACTTATTAGGGACTTCTAAACTGTTATTATCCAAGATCTCTGTATTACACAAACCTCTTCCTGGTAGGAAGATGATGTTATACCAATATTCATGGAGCTCAGGTCTTAAAAACACACTGTGATTGACATTCATATTTGTTATTTCACAGGCTAAATTATTTCATCCCACATTTTTGTCCATTCAGTTCTGAGCCAGTCAAAAGCATGACAGTAATAGAAGATTTAAAAAAAAAAAAATTATAAGAAATCATTTGGGAAACAATGTGGTGTTGGGAAAGGATGAAGTACTTGGGTATAACTGTAGTTGCATCTTTTTCTCATACTGACTTTTTATGGCTAATTATACATGTAGGAGGCTGTATGACTTTGGTACACAAATGTTTGGACAAGAACGAGTGATGTGGAAAAACTGTTGTTCATAGAATAATGCTAAAATAATGATGTTAAAATGGAAGGATTGTGTGGGGCAGTTAAAATAGAATTGGCATTTCTTACTGATCACTGTGAAAATCAGTTTGTTTAGAAATGGTTTGTATGATACAAAAAAGGTTAACATAGGAATCTTGGTGCCCAGAAATGAGGACTATGGTCATGTCAAGCCAAACCAAACCCTAGCTAACAAGATCTGCATGACAAGGTATTGTGGAGATTATCATAAAGAAGAAAAATGTAAAACTTGGAAAATAAAATAGCTCTGTTTTGGCCATGTTAGGTGAATTCATAATGGACAACCAGAAGAAGGTATCTGTRGGGGAGGCAGTAGGAACTAATGGAGGTAAAGCTGTGGTGATGGGGAAAATCTGCAAGCCCTCAAAGGCAAACCCTGAAACTATAAACATGAGTTCTCTCAGAGATAAATCTTGGTGAGAAAATCAGAGAATCTCCTGAAGATTCCCAAAAAAAGGAGCAGAAGATTGTCAAAATATACGCAGAACAGAGACATAAGAGTGAAGAATGAGCCTAGGATAATCATAATGACCTTTGGCTTTTAAAATGTTGATAAAAGGTAGTCATATTTTCTATTTCAGCATTTCTATGCTACAGTGGCATAAACAGTTTAAGAGACTGAAGAGCCAAGAGAGGAAAACAAAATGTTCTTCCAACTTCACAATTTAATGAAATCTGATACTGAAAGCCACTCAGCACAGAAATTAAAAACATATGTAAATAAACTTACTTTCTCTGAGGAACATTGTCAACAAGTTACATGCTCACGGAGATCTGAGAATAGTGCAGATGAGCTGTAGTTTCTGTGTTCTACAAACATTAGACTTTTTGCAAAAAGTATTGATGGCATGGAGTTGTGCCTGCAGCAATCCCATATATAAAATATCACGTGCTTACCTGAAATATGGGATGGGTGAAACTTAATTTCTTCAGAAACTAAAGAAAGCAACCTATATCTAGAATTCTACCATATTCAGATTGCACATTGCATGAATGGTATCTTGCCACTAAGTGTTCAATTTGAGGCTGGGCTACTTGGGTGAAATCTCTGATGCATTTGTATGTATTTACTCTTTTGTTGATGCTCCAGCACTGTAAAATTTAGCACCATGCTCTTACTGCCATACATGTCTTTCCTTTTGATAGTGAGAATGAAGTTTTATTAAGTTTTATGGTAGATTCACATAATGGAATCCATAAAGGGAAAAATTTAGAAGCATTGGTGACTACCAAGCAATATTTTTAATTTTAAAATTACTTTGACACTTCTGTTGGAGTACGTCATAATAGCAAAGTGACTATGACTCAGGTAAAGAAGTAAAGAATGCTGGAAGAGAAGACCATTTAAAGATATGAGTAAAAATGTTATCTGCATTTTTTACTGCAGATACATAACTTATTTTAACCCAAAGGCTTTGGAACGGAGCTTCTGACACTGATATGCCAGGTAACTCAGACAAATGCTAAATAAAAATAAGATAATATGTTTTTTTTACACTGGTGTTATTTATGCATTTCAATTTAAAGGAATAATTCCAATTATTCCAATAATTAGTATTTCATTACATAAACCATTCTACAGCAAATCCAGCCTTCAAAAGATCTTGGGCTACACTTCTCTTTATACACTTACCTGATAGGTTAAAACTATTGAATATTCCCCTTCTCAAGGCCACTGCATTTCTTTTTCTTTTCTGTGAATAGGACTCAGCTCATCCCAACGCATCCATTTAGGGGTCACATGGGAGCTAAGTCTCTAAGGTTCTTTCACAGTTCATACAAATCTAGTCATTGTGGTCAAAAAGTTATTCAGTTCACGCTGAAGTAGACAGTGAATGGCAGATTGGTTGCATTGCTCTTTAGCCAGTTTTCCTGAGGAGAGCTGTGGTGCAGAACGGCAAGGAGGCATTTAAAAAATGTCATGGTATTTAGTTCAATTAGTTTATAGTCAACACTTGATTGCTCCTTGACTGGGAACTCTGTTTTTGATTGTTTGCCCCTTATGCACAGCAAGCCAACCACTGTAGATACCGTGAATTTGCACAATTCAACAGTCTTTCATGGTTGGTTGTTGTGTTTGCCTCCTTTCTACTGTGCAGCAGGGCTGGAGGTTTTAGACATTTCTTTGAAGAGAAAGCTAAAATGCTGCAAGTCACTTGACTTAGAAATAGTCTTTAATTGCCCAAAGATTCTGTCTTTGGTGAGTTTCTACTTGTTGTGAGAGAAGTTGCTGAGGATCTAAAAATGCTTTTGGGCTAACTGGCTGCTTTCTTTCTGATACAGAGGAAGGTGTTAGTGATGGTATTTTTTAAGCCCTGGAAGGCCTTCTTGTTCTTCTTATGCTTGCTACAGTGAAACCTTGTTAGCAGGATAACCCTTTATTTCAGTTCCTTGAGCAAAATGCGCTTGGACTGATCCACAAACAGACTTTCAACCAGATGCTCCAATATGATCTTTTTATAGTCTAGGGTAATGATCAGAGCATCCATTGAGAATGTGGGAGATCAAAGTTTTTATTCTGCCTGAGGAAGTTCAGATTCCTCCTATTTCCTGGTGGGTCAGCTAATCAGTAGGCTACAGGGTTTTGGGGGATGTTCAATATTAGAAGCAATCAATATTGCTCCAGCTGTAACTTCACAGACAAGAATACAAGAGTCATTCAGAGATAGGAAACACAAGGATTAATAGTCTTTTGTTGTCTGGTTTACTAAGTATTCACATGGAAAGGGGAATAAAGCTTTACTGACTGATCCTAGGATTGTTCATGTATTTCATTTGTGCAAATTACCAGAGAAAAATGCATAAGAAAGTAAGGAAGCAGGGACAAGCACTCAGAATGCTTGCATCTGTAAGTAGCACCCCTAAGGGTAGATGACTATACTATATATCCTTCTACTTGCCTAATGTTTTGTTCATCTATTGATCCAGATATGTAATGGATTTTTAGAAAAGTAGTACTTCACATTTCTTCACATTGAAGAAGAGGTGGGKTTTTTTTTTTCCCTCTACCAGTATTAAAATTTTTAGGCTAGGTTGACTTTAAGAAAGATCTCTTTTGTTTCTAAGCATCCAGAAGTCTTTAAAGATAAAGACAGGATGAAACACTTACTATTAGTTATTTTCAGTGTTACTGACTTTTCTGTCACCTTCTGATAATGAGAGGATAACTGTAAGTCCACCACATCTACGTAGCTAGAACTAATCAAGCAGGAAATGTAGTGTATCATGGTAATTCTGTGGCTTTATTTGAGTGCGATGGGTTGGATTTATTGCAGTGATCAGCACAAGAGTGTTTTCTCCTTAAATTACTTCCATCATGACTAGACTCTCCTTCTATGTTGTGAAAGACTTATTTCAATGAAGAAACAGTTCTTGTCTTAGGCAACATTGTACTTTAGTTTGTGCTAACAAGTTAGAGAGTTATTATCATTAATTTGCTTACTTACACATGAGGCAGAATGTTGGTACRAACAACTTTCAGAATAGGACAGAGCCTGTTGGCCCAGGCTGTCCCTGCCTCTCAGTACTTCTCTGCTGGAGAAATATCCTGGGAAATAGAATGGGTCAAGGAAAAAAAGCAAACAAACAAAAAAAMCCCCACTACATTTTGGTGCAAAATCTAGTCTTGGCAAAACAAAAAAAAAAGGCATTTTGGAAAAATTCTACTAAAAGACAAGACTGATTTGAGACAGAGCCTAGGGTAGGGGAGCTGGCAGCTTGCCTTGGGAGATGCAGTTGCTGATGTCTCCGCTGTGTGAGGGCTAGAGACTTCAGTTCCATTGAGTGTCTGGGTGCTCCCAGGTATGACATGGCTCAAAGTATTTCTTTTAGACCTGTCTTTATGACACTTGATGGGTTCGGTTCTCTGGAGAGTTTTCTAGTTAAAGAAAGCATATAGAGTTTCAAAAAAAAATTTTTTGGGGGGGGGATGAATATCTTAAATAGAGACTTTCTTTGCACTTGAAATCAAAGATTTAAGTTACATTTTAGGTGTTTTGGTTGTAGTTTGCTTCGGTTTTTTTCTTCCACATTTTAGGTTTCCATTTTCAGTACAGTCAGAACTGAAAGCTTTTCCAAAATGTTAGAAATTTCCACACATGGAAATTTTGACCACCTCTCTGGGGAAGCACAGCTGTATCTTTGCAGATTGAATTGGCAGAGATACCAGAATATGATTCAATGGATTCTCCTTCAGACACTAATTCATTCTCTCCAAGTAAAATCACAAAGGAAAAGCCAGAGTTTCTCCATTTGCAGAGAATGTATGAAGATCATGAGATCTGAAATGCAGTTTTTAAATATTTTTGTGCATTTAAATATATATTAGGATCAGAAAAGTCTTAATTAGAAACAAAAACAACAGACAAACCTGTAATACTTAGGTAGAAGAGGAAAAATTAAAAGCAGAAAGAACAAGTAATGGAGTAAAATTCTCATGGTAATAGAGGAACTAGTTACAAGACGCACTTTAATAATTTTAAGCTAACCCTATAAACACAACAGAGAAAGATAAATATAAATTTCAGATAGAAAATACAGATAAGAAACCATTTAGGAATTTTCAGCTTACTTGTTGCTGGCTCTGCTTTGACTAGCAGCACATGGAAAAGTAGTATTAAAATAGGCAAACTAATTGTGCTTTAAAAAAGATACTACAAAATCAGAGAGATCCATTGTTACTCTCCTGCAAATTAGTTATCTTAAGTTTCCCTTAACATCTGTTTCCCTTTGTTATTTCTTCATCCTTTTAGATCTGCTTACAGAAATTTATGGCAACTGAGATCAATTAGGACCACAGCTTTTACTAGTAAATGCCATAGAATTAAATGAAACAATACCATCTTCTTCTGTATTCAAAAGATCATTTTTATTTCCTTCTATTTCTTAAGGTCATTTTTTTTATTTTTTCTTCCTGGTCAATCTATATGTAAAGGAACACAGTCTTCCTAGTTCCTGACTCCTACACATGTAGCAATTGTGCATCTACTTAATTTCATTTTTACTCCTGGACTGCTTTCTATAAGGTTTGCCTCTCAGGTTTTCTTACATTTTCTCAACTTTCCTAGTTCTTTTTCTTTTTTTCATTTTTTTTTCCTTGACCTTCAAAGTGAAGACTTACTATATTAATCCTGTGTCTTTCTAAATGTTCTAAAACCTTTATTTTCTACAGGCATTAGAAGCTGTTCCATGACTCTCAGATATGATTTCTCAGTCATGCTTTACATTTCAGGATTACAGTTCTGGAAAATATGGCATAGATGGGTTTTGCTGTCTTAGTTCTTTGCACGTCTAGTATTCTCTACAGCTTATTTTCAACAGTTTTGTTCATACATCATTYCAAATATGTTATTTTTTCTCTTTTGAATTTTATTCTAAACTCTTTACCAGTTTCTGATTACACTTCAGCATTTGTACATTTCTTCCTGCTAAATATCTATGAAGAATCATTGGTCATACAGGTAAAACAGGTTGGAAATATTCCATTGAACTTTTTTAAGAGAAACTGGACTTATCAAAACAATTTACCTTGAGAGAACGACTTCATTTAAGTGAGTGTCCTAATAAAATAAAAAGAAAATTGAAGAAGAAAAAGTAAAGATTTTCAAAAACATTCTATTCTAACTTTTTAAAGTATAAGTTTCATTCATCAATTTGTAATATCTTCCTTCTGAGAATGGCTTTAAGTTATATTAAGAAAAGTTAAAGATTAAATATTTCAAACTTGAAATTTTTCAACTACTTTGATCAATTTTTCTAGTTTGGAGTGTGTTTATGAAAACCTAAGATATCAATTTCCTGTCCCATTTCAGGATGGAAAAAAAAATCATAATCTAAAGAACTTTCATGGAGCATGAAATCTTTTTCTGTGCAGAAATAGGTCAAAATAGGCAGCTATGGCCAAAAGTGCAATATCACAGCTGAATGCAGTGCACAACTTTGGCACCTAAGAGTACAGTGGGGTTTGCCAAGAAGGGAATATGTCAGATTTCTAATGGCAGCTGCTCCTGACTTGGTGAGATAAGAAGTAGTCTGTGGCGGTGGCAGATGTAAGGAGCCCAAAAGGCCAGTGTAGTCTATGGGGCTGAGAGGAAGAAAGCCCTGGAGGCTGGAAGGAGATCTTGAACAGGGGAGGAAAGAGCACTGGTGTGGGAACTAGAAGTGCCCAGCTTGCCAAAACATCTTGCTGCAGTTCAGCCTCTCATTAGCAGACAGAATAGTACAACAATGGACAACTAGAAACAAATAGCAAAATACAAGTAACATAAAAAAGAAAACAGGGTTTTATGCAGTGGCCATCAAAATCAGAAAGCAATTTCCTACCACTTTTAGGGCATTTTGAATTAGATCTATTATATATGTGTACCATATTTGTTTTAATATTAATAAGTAGTATAAAAAAGTATAAGATGATTTTTAAATGTACTTTCAGTCAACATTTTAATAGCATAGAATTCAGATTCAGGATTGCACGTACTTTTTTACTAGAAAGGTGTTAACACAGTCTCTTCATTTTTCGTGTCACTCTTATTAATACAAATCTTTGCATATGATCCAATGTTGTCCTATAAAGACTAAGGCAAAACAAAAGAATAACAAAAGAATAAAGCTGTAGACATAGAACTGTCTCAAGAGAATTCTCAGGCTACCAGAGAAAGTCATAAACTTGTAGATAGTGTAGAGCTAAATCAGATTTTTTAGAGTCCTTCAAAGGATTGAGCAGAGCTCTAGCACCACAAGGAAGTTATCTTTTGCCTCTGGAAACAGTGATGTATATTGCACCTTCTGCTCAAAAGGCTGATCATCAGCACACAACATCATAAATGCAACTTATTGCTTTCATACAGCCAGCTGACTTAAGTACCTTAAGCAGACGGAAGATTGAGAAGGTAGAGAAAGGGGAGATTGTGCATTGCATAAGAGTGCAGGGATGGTACCATCACGAAATCAGCAGAGGAGGGTTGTGATTATGGAAGTATTTTCTACGTCATTATTGAAGGACTGTGCCCTGGGAGAGGAGAGACTGAAGACAGTGTGAACTAAACACAGCTGTGGTATTTGCTCTACATGAGTAGTAAAGGAACTGCAATGAAAGTGGAGCTAGTTCTTTATGCCCCTATATATATATTGTATCTCTGTACAAGACTGTTGAGGAAAGTACTGGTGTTGATTTTTTTTGCAAGAAGAAGGAATTATTTTTTTTTATTTAACATTAGCTTGGTGGTACTCATTAAAGCCAAAGAGTTAATTATTAGATGAGCCTTATTAATACAAAATCATGCCACCTGTTATACCTACTTTCCAAGGCAACTGTTCCAGCAAATGCTGCATATTCATTTATCCAGCTTTTCAGACTGTATCAAAAGACTGTATTAATCTTTATATACAGAATACTAGCTTTTAAGACAGAAATAAGAGAGAAGGAAAGATACCCAGCACTACAGATGTTTGGACATGTGCTAAGCTCTTGTATGGAACTGCTTGGAAAGATAAGAAGAATTTGGATCATGTGTAAATTCTATAATCCAAAACTGAAAAGGCTTAAGGCTCTGCTAAGACAATTTTGAGGATAGCCTCTGATAAATTGAAAAGATTTGTGATGGTGCAGGTTTATATGTCAGAAGGCAGGAAAGAAAGAAACTTTGTGGAAGAAAAAGTAGCTGTTCTATACCAACTATCATAGAAAGAAATACTGTACTGTGCAGTCTCAATCAAATGAATCAGTAGATCATGTGTTTAAGTTGGTTGACCCTGTGGATGTAACTATGTTGACAGTGATTTAGCTCCTTAGAAAAGAATGATCAGGTTTGTCAGACTCCACAGAAACACTGGAAACTCTTGGGAAGGTCACAGAAAATAGACTTTTCCACCTATCTGAAAAGAATTAAATCACAGAGAAAAATGTGTAGGAATAAAATGTGTTTTATTTAATGAGGTGAAGTGTGTGACAGTTACACGCAAGGGTGTTTGCATGTCTCCTCAAATTTGTTCTAAAAAAATTAGGAGTACATCAGCTCACCGAAGGTCAAACTTTGGTAGTCTGTATCTTTAACTTGAAGGTCCCCAGTTGAGTTTCCAGGTGCTGGGCAATATGGCAACCATGATAGAAGTAGGGCTTTTGAGGGATTGCTGTTAACCTCAAAATCCCACAGGGCATGTTCTTTGAACTGGAAGAGTTTTCAATTCCCCAATGTCTTTGGGTCATAATCYCTATGTTGAGCACAGTCTTCAGATGATGACTGCAGATGCACAGTCATGTGGTGATGACAAATGAAGGTGCAATCTTTCAGCTATGCAGACTTTTTGTGTTAGCTCCAGTGACAACAGGTCTTAATTTTAACTTAGTGAGAAGGAAACACTCTGTTCCAAATTTGTTAGTCAAGATACGGTCACCAAAAAAATTCCTGCTAAAAAGACGCTATGTAAACAACTGATCTGACCCAGAAATTATATTTAGAGAGAATATTTCTATCTGAAGGTAATAACCATCAGCATTACTGCTAAACAATAGTGCCTTTATTGACTGATGTCTCTTGAAGTGATGGATGGGGATGAAGAAAAATGCAACTTTCTAGTGGAGTTTTAAATACATTTTTCCTCCTTCTCCTGTAAACATTTCACTGGCTAAAGTTTTATATCAAGAAGCAAATTTATAAGCTATATTCAATATATGAACTGACAGATGCTAAGATGAAGTAATTTACTTTTCAGCTTATCAGATTCCTTTTCATCCTTCCACCACTCTCATTTACATTTTCCTTTCAGATTTCTTGGTACTTTTCTACTTAATGTAATAGATATTATCAATGTGCTACAATACAAAACGTTTGTATTACAAGTGTACTCTTAGTGCAGCTGAACAAAAAATATGAAAAAATGCAATATGTATTTTCAGATTTTAGAGGAAGAACTAGTAGATTAAAAGGAGCAAAACCACAGTTTCACTGTGGGTCTGTGAGGGGTGGGATGGGTTTTTTTTCAACATTGGGGAAGGAGTGGGAACAAAAACTGAGAAAAGGAAGAAAAAAAGATTTAAGCTGAAAACTAGGGAATTGTGATCAGCCAACAGTCTGCACAAAACTTGCTTTGCCAGAATCTGTTAGTGCTAAAAAAGGATTAGCGCCACTATTATCCCTGAAAACTCACGGAAAACTCTAACCATCATTTTGCAGTAGAGACATCAGAAGAAATTTTGACAAGAGTCATAGCAATTAATGAAAGACAGATGACAATTCAAAGCTCTTTAGAAGCTTTTATTCACACTGAAAATGAACACTGAGAAAGGGAAAAAAAAAAGACATTTACGTCATAGGATAAAACCAGGGGAGAAAACCAAATAATTTAGGCCTTGGGATAAAATATTATAAAGAAATAAAAAAGAACCCCAGAAAAAACATTCATAGGAAAATTCATTAACTTTTTTTCTCTAGTGAGGATGCTACGCAGTCTGTGTTGTTTTAACAAGGTTGCCAAGGAATACTTAACAAGACGATGAGAAAGTAAGATATGAAGGAAAATCACAGAAACAGAAAAATATAGCTAGTTTGTAGTATCCACATTGCTAGCCTCTGAAGGAATATAATTTTTAAAAAAGAGGAAAAAAAAAAAGAAACTGTCACTGTGGCCAGACATCCAGAGATAGAGAAATACATAAGTCAGTTCATTAAGGTTTGCATCCAAAATTATAAAGTTGGCAAGAATTCTAAAAAGGACAATATTCTCAGATAAGAACTATAAGATAAATATATGCCAAAGCAGCTGCCCCATTGTCCTGGTTTCAGCTGGGATAGAGTTAATTTTCTTCCTAGTAGTTGGTATAGTGCTATGTTGTGGGTTTAGGATGAGAATAATATTGATAACACACTGATGTTTTAGTTGTTGCTAAGTAGTGCTTACACTTGTCAAGGACTTCTCAGCTTCCCATGCTGTGCCAGGTGCACAAGAAACTGGGAGGGGGCACAGCCAGGACAGCTGACCCAAACTGGCCAAAGGGATATTCCATACCATATAACGTCATGCCCAGTATATAAAGCTGGGGGAAGAAGAAGGAAGGGGGGACGTTCGGAGTGATGGCGTTTGTCTTCCCAAGTGACCTTACGCGTGATGGAGCCCTGCTTTCCTGGAGATGGCTGAACACCTGCCTGCTGATGGGAAGTAGTGAATGAGTTCCTTGTTTTGCTTTGCTTGCGTGCGTGGCTTTTGCTTTCCCTATTAAACTGTCTTTATCTCAAGTTTTCTTGAGATGAATGGTTTCATGGTTTGCATGTTGTCCCTCAAAAACAGTCATGTCAATACAGGAGGAGAGTCCAGGGCCATGTCTGATCCTGTTTAATGCAATATAATGAAACTCTCAGGGCAAGTTATGGAGAAATATTCTTGCCTTATAATAGAAAAGGGCAAAGGAAATCAGTAGGACCTTTACTGTTTACATGTTCTGTCAAAATTAATAGAAGAAGAAACTTAGTTTTTGGGTGTAGCTCATCTGGTTAAATGTAGATGTCTACATCTGAATAGTCGAGTTATTCTCCCTTTTTAGCTAGCAGAAATAAATAGTTGTTTATAGATTTTGGTTTGTGCCATCCACGAGTTTTCTCACTTTTACTCTTCTGATTCTGTCCCCCATCCCACCATGGCGGGAGTGAGCAAGAGGCTGGGTGGTGCGTAGTTGCTGGCAGGGGTTAAACCATGACACCCATGCTTCAGAGCTGAACATGTATTAAATATTGTTTCTCTGGAAATCCTGATGAAATATTTCTGGAGGGACGATTTTTATTCCAATGAGTTTCTGAAATAATCTTTCATGAGTCTTGCGTATTACTAAGGTCTTGTGTGAGCATCTAATTGTGTAGCTATATTACAATTAACCTTCTGCAGGACAGAAAGCCAAGAAACTGAACATGCAAAAAGAAGCAACCCTTAATTGCATTCTCCCAGGTACAAAGAATAGCTGTGGAGACATTTTCAATACTCTTCACCCTTTAGTGAAGACTCTTGGAAACTGGGCATCCTAATCTCTCATGCCTCTCTGAGAATAGGAATACTCTGGCTAACGCTTTCCCCCAGAATTTTCCTTGCAGATTTGGAATTTGCCTTACCAATATCCTAACAACACTGTGCAGGTTATTGTGGAAGCATTGTGTTCGGCACAACATGATGTCTTCGGCATCTTGTTCTGGAGTGGTGGGCATTGTCACAGTCTGTAAAATATGGCAAAATATGGTAAAAGAGACATATTTCAAATTGTACCCCAGAAACAGAATGCCTGTAACTTACCAGTCACTGTAAACTGGAAATGTCAATACCCATCAGATATAGCCATGCAGAGCCATGTCTCACAGGCAGCAAAGGAAACTCTGTCATGAGCTGGGGTTTAGCTTGATTATAGAAAATAGAGTGCACATTTTGACTGAAATGTCTTCTGAAGACTGGGAGGCAAATTACAGCTCAGTATGTAACTCTATACTGAAAATATTTTTCACACAAGCTACAAGTTCTCAGCTGCACTTTACACAAATATACAAAGTGAGTAAAAAAAATTGTTTCACTGTTAGTTTCTGAAAAACCTGGTAACACTGAGTTTGAGATGAATGACCTATCTTTTTAGAACTGAGGAATGTCATGATCAGTATCCAAAACATTTTGACAGAAAATTCTTACTTGGTCTAATAACACAGTATGTATGCATTACTGTCAGTGAAAAGCTCAAACTGACTTGATGGTGAGGACTAAGGGCAATCTTTAGGTTTCGATTTATGAATTCCTACTTCTTAGGTTCAAGCTAGCTCTTATGAACTCATCATTGGTCAGCTAAATATTTAATAATTATGTTGGATTGTAGAAATAGCTAGAACTTTTCAAAACACTCATAGCATATAAAATCAGTATAGCTTTGTTCCGTTAAACCTTATTAGAAAGGTTATGAATTATATTAATAAATATGAAGTCAGCATTCTTAAGTAATATCTCACCAGAACAACTCTAAATGTCTGATTAATTTTATCTGTTATATCTCTGCTTCTAATATATTAATTGGGAAAAATATATATGTATCGATCCCTTCTAATACTGAAGAGTACTGTGATTCATGTTTTGACCCATAGATTCCTTCCGATTTTGTTAGTGCCTTCATTCAAGAAAGATAATCTATAACAGATTGAATACACTTCTTAGAAAGGTTTGTTTTGTTTGATTTTTTAACTCTTGTCATAGAAGACGGAAGGAAAAAAATAAATGATCTACTAAGAGAGGAAGAAGTGCCTCAGATGTAAAACACTACAGAGTGCCTTAAAGATTTATAAATCAATTCTGATATGAAGAAAGATTGTTTTTCTCATGCCAAGAATGCACTGAAAATACCAAAACATGATAAGAATAGTTAAAGAAATACAAATATGTACATAACACAACAAAACTAAGAAAACATACATTTTCATGTAGTGGAGTGAAATCTATTAGGCTGTAGATACCAAGTACTATTAATTTAAAAATGGTCTGCATAAAAAAGTATATAAGGAGAAAAAAACCCTATATGAATTGTAGAGCAGATAACAAGAAAGATCCAGAAAGATGCTAAGGTGACAGTGTAATAGGATGTGGGACCAGATTCTTGTCCTCTTTTGACTTCCACTTGTTTATGGTAAAATAATATGAGTCCAAACTCTATTACTTCCTTTGTGTCAGGGACAGCCTAAAACCATGTGCTCCTTCTAGGAAACAGCTGCAGGATTTTTTGAAAACCACTGAGTGTAAGGAGTGAAAATAACAGCTGTGCTGCGCTTTCATTTACCTTCGTTGCTCCTTTAATTACAGTCACTACTTATTTAAAGTGAAGATGTAGCCTGAAGTACAATACCATTTTATTAATCTCAGGTGTATTTTASATATCGCTTCATAGTATAAAACACTTCAGTATATGGTAATGGCTTTTCTTTAGGAATGCATTGCACATTTGGCAGAAGTTATTTTACACAATGAATTAAATCTGAATAGAAGAAAAAAGGGAGCAAAAAAAAAGTTATGGAAAAATACACCAAAAATTCTATGCCACCTGTACAGAAAATTATTTTGAACTTTTAACTTTAAGGTTAAGCATGCCTAAATCTCAATAATCTGCACCTCCAATAATAATTTTTGGTGATCCTATGTGGAAATAGACAGCTACATTTATTAGAGAGTCTTACTGAAACTTCATCAATCTGTGATATACCTTTTTATTATCCCTTACCCCTATTGACTGTTTTGAAGCTGAAGCGTTAACACATACTGTATTTTCCCAGTTGCTTTATTCAGTGATAATAAAATCAAGTGGTTTTGATATTACAGCCTCCTCCATTATGATCAGTCATCTTGCTGCAACATAATGTACTTGAAGACTGTGGAGGAAGAGGAGATTACAGAGGAATTTTCTATCTAGTTAAAATTTTTAGTACCATTAAGAAGAAAAATACTGGCAAGCATGATAAAATGAACGAGATATGAATTCCTTCACCTAGGTGGCTAGGGTGTTGAATTTTGTCTGCAGTAGAAAAATAAATATTTCCAGAAGGTTAACTGTTCTCTAGCATTGAGATCCATTGGCATGCAGTGGCCTGCRTCTGTATGGTTAAATTCTCTTAACTCCCAAAAAAGGGTACTTGTATGCAGGTTGCATATTGAGGATCATCCCTCTTCTCTGCTAATTCCTACAATGAGTCCAGAAGATGCCTGTGAGAATGCCTTTTGATCCATTGCAAAAACCATGCCAGGGACCATTCTAACAATATAAGAGCATGGATGGTTGAGTTTCAGTGTCCAGGAACATTCCCTGACATTATCCAATTTACTAGTACAGAGTAGCCAATAAGTATGACTGAAGGACAAGCTCTGCTCTCTTATGTGTAGCTGTGGGAAACGACTTTAATAGGACATATAATGGTTTCCTTTGTGCAAAGGTGTGAATGGTTTGCATGTTGTCCCTCAAAAACAGTCATGTCAATACAGGAGGAGAGTCCAGGGCCATGTCTGATCCTGTTTAATGCAATATAATGAAACTCTCAGGGCAAGTTATGGAGAAATATTCTTGCCTTATAATAGAAAAGGGCAAAGGAAATCAGTAGGACCTTTACTGTTTACATGTTCTGTCAAAATTAATAGAAGAAGAAACTTAGTTTTTGGGTGTAGCTCATCTGGTTAAATGTAGACGTCTACATCTGAATAGTCGAGTTATTCTCCCTTTTTAGCTAGCAGAAATAAATAGTTGTTTATAGATTTTGGTTTGTGCCATCCTCAAATAGGCATCTAAAATAGGTTGGATGAATCATATTCTAAAATTGTCAACATACCTCCCATTGACTATAAAGGTAGCTTAGGTGGCTGGTTCAGTAGATACTCAAGTTAGGTAACCTGAATTCCCACCTTTCCTTCATGCCAGTACCTTGCCTGAGCTTTCATGCAACAACAGCCTACATTCCATCTATGCGTGCTTCTTTAAACTATCAGAGTAGGACAGTGATACTGTTGGGGCTTTTTGTCTTGTTTTTCCGCCTTGCAGTATTAATGTAAAGAACACCTAAATTCAAGGTTACGATAGGAAGCTATGAAAATAGGACTTCTTATCATAGTCTGCTTAAACTAAGCAAGAAAATTAAAAGCTATCTGATAGATTTAATTAAAGTTTAAAATGACTGCTTAAATTTTGCTTTACTGTATTTTTCCTCAACATTTTTATCAGGACCACGTATTATACCCATCTTATTTTCCTGTCAAAGGCTTGTAGTTTCATTCACAAGTATTGCAACACACAAAGCAAACAGAATGATTAAAATGCAGCAATGAAGATTCAAAAACATGGGAGAAGTATAATCTAAAAAGTAGAAAGAAATAAAGACAAGAATTGAAGCCTTATTCAGCTTATTGTATAAGCATTGGATAATAGAATATACCAATATGTTACCATTGACAATATTGTTTCTGCTCAGTTCCTCTGTACTACCTTTTATTCTTACAACACAYAGTTTGAGTTGTTCAACTTTTAGAAAAAGGGAACAAAGAACGTTTATAGATTTAGAATCCCATGCAATTTTTTTATCTGATGTTTTTTCTGGGTTTTTTTCTGTTTG